>JAWPHD010005114.1:0-170481 GCA_037043455.1 Cyrtodaria siliqua
TTCCGCAAGCAGGCTGGGTAGCTTGATACATACTGAACAGTCCTGGCCCCATGGGGAATCGAACCCACAGCGGTGAGGGACACAAATGGTTAACAAATCTGTATGGACAACCTCTCTATGGGCCATAGGTGGAACTAATATTACTATATG
The DNA here is from genome assembly GCA_037043455.1 of Cyrtodaria siliqua. Lineage (NCBI taxonomy): Eukaryota > Metazoa > Mollusca > Bivalvia > Adapedonta > Hiatellidae > Cyrtodaria > Cyrtodaria siliqua. The sequence goes on from JAWPHD010005114.1 coordinate 151, forward strand.
GTGCAGTAAAATTATCACTTCTAGTTTGTGTGTTGTTGTTTGTTTTCTGATACTAATAATAACAACAAGAGAATCGGTAGAACCGATGGATGCATCCCGAAAGTTACACAGAAAAAAGTAATGTTAGTGTGAGTGCTTCCTTATGCAAAATGAATCCGTACGGAACTCTATTATGCTCCGGATAAGTTTTTTTCAAAAAAGGGAGATATTTAAAAAAAAGTAGTGAAGCTAGAGTTATGGTTCCTATGAACTGCACGCCGTCTCATTGTCCTCTAATCATTCACACGAATTTTAATCAAGATACTTTTTTGAGTTATGCTCAGGACAAAAAGTGTGACGCACGGACATACACACGTCCCCCATAATAAACACTCTAGTGTTAAACTAAGGTAATAGTAAATGAAAAGAAAAAAACTGTGATAGGGCCTCAATATAATGTCTCTGTGGTAATCAGTCAGCGAGAAGTAAGCAGTTAAAAAGCATGCTATCCATGATTTTTCAACGACTATATTCAGTTGGGAAATGTGTCTTTAAAAATGCATTTATGATGAAAATATGATGTTTTTGCTTCTCCTGTAAAAAACGTTTAAAGTGAGTTACAGTAGTTTCGCGTTAAACCCTCGATATAGGCACTGGAAAACCATAACATGTGTGAATTCCTTGATATAGGCACTGGAAAACCATAACATGTGTGAATTCCTCGATATAGGCACTGGAAAACCATAACATGTGTGAATTCCTCGATATAGGCACTGGAAAACCATAACATGTGTGAATTCCTCGATATAGGCACTGGAAAACCATAACATGTGTGAATTCCTCGATATAGGCACTGGAAAACCATAACACGTGTGAATTCCTCGATATAGGCACTGGAAAACCATAACACGTGTGAATTCCTCGATATAGGCACTGAAAAACCATAACACGTGTAAATTCCTCGATATAGGCACTGGAAAACCATAACACGTGTGAATTCCTCGATATAGGCACTGGAAAACCATAACACGTGTGAATTCCTCGATATAGGCACTGGAAAACCATAACACGTGTGAATTCCTCGATATAGGCACTGGAAAACCATAACACGTGTGAATTCCTCGATATAGGCACTGGAAAACCATAACACGTGTGAATTCCTCGATATAGGCACTAGAAAACCATAACACGTGTGAATTCCTCGATATAGGCACTGGAAAACCATAACACGTGTGAATTCCTCGATATAGGCACTGGAAAACCATAACACGTGTGAATTCCTCGATATAGGCACTGGAAAACCATAACACGTGTGAATTCCTCGATATCGGCACTGGAAAACCATAACACGTGTGAATTCCTCGATATAGGCACTGGAAAACCATAACACGTGTGAATTCCTCGATATAGGCACTGGAAAACCATAACACGTGTGAATTCCTCGATATAGGCACTGGAAAACCATAACACGTGTGAATTCCTCGATATAGGCACTGGAAAACCATAACACGTGTGAATTCCTCGATATAGGCACTGGAAAACCATAACATGTGTGAATTCCTCGATATAGGCACTGGAAAACCATAACATGTGTGAATTCCTCGATATAGGCACTGGAAAACCATAACATGTGTGAATTCCTCGACATAGGCACTGGAAAACCATAACATGTGTGAATTCCTCGACATAGGCACTGGAAAACCATAACATGTGTGAATTCCTCGATATAGGCACTGGAAAACCATAACATGTGTGAATTCCTCGACATAGGCACTGGAAAACCATAACATGTGTGAATTCCTCGATATAGGCACTGGAAAACCATAACATGTGTGAATTCCTCGATATAGGCACTGGAAAACCATAACATGTGTGAATTCCTCGATATAGGCACTGGAAAACCATAACATGTGTGAATTCCTCGATATAGGCACTGGAAAACCATAACATGTGTGAATTCCTCGATATAGGCACTGGAAAACCATAACATGTGTGAATTCCTCGACATAGGCACTGGAAAACCATAACATGTGTGAATTCCTCGACATAGGCACTGGAAAACCATAACATGTGTGAATTCCTCGATATAGGCACTGGAAAACCATAACATGTGTGAATTCCTCGATATAGGCACTGGAAAACCATAACATGTGTGAATTCCTCGATATAGGCACTGGAAAACCATAACATGTGTGAATTCCTCGATATCGGCACTGGAAAACCATAACATGTGTGAATTCCTCGATATCGGCACTGGAAAACCATAACATGTGTGAATTCCTCGATATCGGCACTGGAAAACCATAACATGTGTGAATTCCTCGATATAGGCACTGGAAAACCATAACATGTGTAAATTCCTCGATATAGGTACTGGAAAACCATAACATGTGTGAATTCCTTGAGGATAGTTATATTATTTTACGTCAAAATAAAACGAGGAAATACCTCGAAACATTTAGTATACCTGGTTCTAGTTTAAACCTCATAATCGGCCAGTTAATATCACTGCCTTCCGTCTAGTGGCACCATCGGAAGAAGTACCACTTTAGCGGAGATACGGGCAGTGTGAAATTATAGTAACTGCTACGATACGTCTCCTCAAACAACAACATATACTGATAATGGTGATCCTTTGGAAACAATAAATAATAAACACAACCGAGAGAATAAAGTAGCAGACTCGGTTTTATTGATTCCGTTCATGAAGGTAATGTGAGAAGCAACGGCTTAAGCGGTATTATACTTCAAAGATACCTATATTGGGCTCCTTGGTCCCAAAGGACCAGTAAAAGTAACACTACTGACCAAGTCAACGTATTATACTTCAAAGCTACCTATATTGGGCTCATTGGTCCCAAAGGACAAGTAAAAATTAACACTATTGACCAAGTCAACGGCGATTTGCCAACGATTCAAGCAACTGCAAAATGGTATGAAACAATTTGATACGTTTGTCCTTTCCCGCAATAATGTTGGCTTTATTTGCTAATTTTCTTGTTTTATGGAGGGACTCTTCTCCAATTTACTACCATTTCTGCACTTTCAGAAATTAATTTTACTCATGCCATATCAAATTTTTTTAAATTGTGATTATTTCTCTATTCCGTTTAACTTCCAATTGAAAATACTTATTTGCACGAAATATTTGTCCATGAGTATCAAAACGTGTTACGTTTGAATAAATGAATTATTATAGAATCGGGAGAAATTATCCACAAATTCGCATTGCATGCGGTGTTTAATATTAAATCTCATAAAGCCAGGCATTTAAACACAAATAATCTAGCCGAACCTGTCATAAACAAGAAATACAATTTATTGTGAACGTAAAAACCTGAACGAGAGTAATACAAAGAAGTAGATAAAAATATCATAAACAAGTGTCAGGTATTAAACCTGCGTTTACGCCAAAAATGAATGCAAAATAGCATAATATATAGTAACGCGCATTGAATGAGGATGGGTTTACAGAGTATGAAATCACCGAACACGATAAATACAAAAAATATTGCAGTCCCAGTTTGATTGATAGTAATGAGGTATCGAACAATTCTTGCTACCGTTCACGCCTTCTATCCCCAGGTTGAGCAGAATTCAAGATTTGAAATGTCAGTAGTATGGAAATTTGAGCCATCCTGAAGATGGTTTGCATATGACGGTGAATATGGAACCTTCAATGAGGTATTTTCACAGCCAGCGGCGTATGGTCTCAATTGCTAACAAAATGCGTTGCCCTAAACGGGAGAGTAATGGGCGAAATACACAAAATGGAATTTAGTTGGAAGCAGAGATTATAAAACCTGCGCATCACAGGTAACATTTAAAAGCAGACAAATTATTCTAAGTGTGGGTAAACAATTTTCAGAGCATTTAAAGCATATAACAGGTAAATTCAATAGCAGACATAATGTCCTTAGTGTGGGTAAAGAATTTGCAGAGTAATGGAATCACATACTCGAAATTAAATTAGGACAAGAGTTACGCGCAACATAGTGTCTCGCCTAAAGTGACGTGTCCACCAAACATGTTTCAAATGACCTTCATCTTGATAAAATCGAGGGTTTATGCAACATAAAATATCTTTGTCTGCATTCAAAAGGGTAGCGTTTATAGTTTTCCATAAAAGGAGCTAAATGCAAATATTGATGAATGTACATACATTACCATTCCATAGACCAGATTCGGTCAAAAAATAGACGTGTGTCCATATCAGCTTGTTACTTCATTATGCTAAATATAGGCTTTACTTATAGACGGTGTCCCTTTAAAATGTTAATTTCATAAAGAAAATGTTTAACCTACAAAAGCATTCACTATTATAATTGGGAAGTTTCATGTTACACAGAGGCTGTTTTTTTGCTCTCACAAATTGACATTATATCCTATTTTATCATGAACATTTCATCACAAATCAATGCTGGTATCTGCTTTTGATGCAATAAAAGGCCAGGGTTCGTCATATATAACCTTACATATGTTGAAAATTATGTAAAACACAATACAAACAAACAAATTTGATTTATTTCCAGCATCTGTACACATTTTGGATATCGAGGGGTCAATGCAAAACTATTGTAACTACATATGAATAAAGAAGGAGATACACTAGTTCTGCACTGAACCCTCGATATATAGCAATGAAAAAGTCCACGTGTTTACATTTTAATCTGCACAGCTTATCAATGGCTGTCAAGTGACAAGTGTATATTGTTCTTGTCAGCTTTCATTGTTTTTTAATTTAAGGGGAGACTCCTTAGTTTCGAATGAATGTCCATGGGGAATTTCTTATAAAACAGAAATCTAAGAGATTAAAAGCCATGTACACGCTAGACAATAAAAAAAAATCCACAAATGTGGTGTTTTTGACTTAGTATGACAATAGTTAATTTTGGTGTAAATAAACTTTTTGTACTGTGACCGGTATGGAGGCTGTAAACAGAAACTAGTAACTGGTGGCTATGTTGTAAATGGTAGCTTTATTTTATGATTTCCTGTATTTCTGCATTCGACATAAGATTACGAAAAAAAAAGCCGGATAAGGTATGTAGAAATAGCATTTTTATGACAATTTGGAGTGTTTGTCATTCAATTATGGATGTGTTATATCTCAAATAAGGGACAGGTATATGCTGCCGTGTGTCTATAAATGTCATGTTTTCCTTTTTTTGAGTGCTGAGTTGGTGGGGTAAATGAATTGTATTTGTAGGCAGAGAAACTGATTTTGTTGCTTTCTAGCATGTTTTTGCTATATTTTGAGAGGAAATTATATGGTCTTCAGGAACAGGGCTATTTGTTAGTTTTGAAAAATAGAATTCAAGTTATTTTACGTAATTAGTGTACATGTCTGAAAATAGTCTGAATTTCAAAGAAAACTGTAGATTTCGACCTAAGCTTATCAGAAAATGTCTACATATTATAACTAATGTAATGTTCACTGCTACTATGGGTGTTTCAGTGGCTGGGTGTTATTAAAATAACAAGAATTCTGTCCAGTGAGTTTAGATATGAATTGAATTGAATGTTGTTTAACGGCTCATCAACACAGTATATGTTATTTAGAGCCGCCCCTGAGAGAGGGGAATGATGCATAGGAATCCGGGAACCGTGCCCTACTCTTATTATCGAATAGATTCCAATGGTTTTTTAACGTGCTCGTAGGATAAACCGATACACGGGACTGCCCGGTTTACTAATTTGGAGATCATGTATACGTATTGTAAAATTTGGAGATAGTACATGTATTTAAGAGACCACTGATCTTGACACTGGGTCAGTTTGAGGCTGAACCCATGGACTCCGACCCATGGTCAGTTGGAGAGCTGGAAGTTATAGACCTTAAGAAGGACAATGACAAGGTGGTTATATATGAAATTTGAACACTCTGCTTCAAAAAACAAAAAGGTTATAATAATTTAACGCACTTTAACACATTTTTTTGGTGACGGTATATGTATTTAAGTGACCTTGACTCCGACCCATGGTCAGTTGGAGAGCTGGAAGTTATTGGTAATAAGAAGGACAATGACAAGCAGATTATATATGAAATTTGAACACTCAGCTCCAAAGAACAAAAAAGTTATAAGAATTTAACGCACTTTAAAACATTTTAATGGGAGACGGTACATGTATTTAAGAGGCAACTGACATTGACACAGGGTCAGTTGGAGGGTGATAAGTACTGTAATAAGAAGATCAATAACCTGTGATGTTATATTTGAAATTTGAACACTCTACTCCAAAGGACTACAAAGTTATAAGACCGTTAACGTAAACCTTAACCAAAACCTTAACCAAAACCTTAACCAAAATCTTACCCAAAACCTTAACGCTAAATGGCATTGTAACTTTTTTTGTCCTTGGGAGTAGAATGTTCAAATTTTATATATAGCCTCTTTGTTATTGTCTTTCCTAATGCCAAACTCTTCCAGCCCTCCAACTGACCCTGGATCGGAGTCAATGTCACATAAATACATGTACCGTCAATATTTGCGTTAACATTTGGTGACGGTACATGTACCTGTATTTAAGTGACCTTGACTCAAACACAGGGTCAGTTGGAGGGCTGAACGTTATTGGCATTAAGACGGACAATGGCCAGGAGGTTATATATGAAATTTGAACATTCTACTCCCAAGGACAAAAAAGTTATAATACAATATGTTGACGCCGTCGAGCCCGCCAACATTAGCGACGCCTATTTCTCGCATTTTTTCAAAAAGGCGAGACAAAAACGAAGTGATTGAGAATGTACCGCCGATATATGTTTATAAATATCCGACTCAGTGATCTCCAAAGATCGGAATTACATTTTTAACTGTTCTGTAAAGATCCAAAGAAAATGGTGAATAATACACTTAAATGTTTGTTGTATATTTATCGAGATTTCTGAAAGACGGAAAAGTGATAATAACGACGGAAAAATAATTCCCCAGGGAAACATTTCCCGCCAACCTGGTGTTTTGGAACTTATTTGTACTTTGTTTCCTTTGACTCCTTAAGTTACTAAATAACTGGCGCTGAGGGGGCACTCCACAGTTTAATGTACATTTCTCAATAATCAGACCCATGACAAGCCTTAGCCTGAATCCTTGAGCAAAACAAAAATCACACCATCATTGTGTCATACATTTCTTAGAAGACTACAAAATTACCCAAGTTTCCATACCAAATAAAAGTATCAAAAAGCATTTTCTGTACATTTTTGTTAGTCCCATTTTTTTTTAAGATTACCCACCCCTCACAACATGCTAAAAAAGCAATTTTAGAAATATTTCAAATGTAAATAAAAAAAATAATTACCTAAGCATATCAGGGTCATTTATGCACTCAACATGCTCTTGCATATCAGGAAATGCTAACTTGTACATAACTTCACCGGCATTTGAAAAAGTTATTCCATGCTGATCACCCTGTGAGTCAATATCAGCCATTTTACCTACTTTTTGGAAGTTTTTGATAGTTTCGTATTCTATTTATAGCCTCATAAAACCCAAACAAGGCAGCTTTGACAGATATCAAAATCAAGCCATAAGTACTAATAACTGAAAACAACAACGAATATGCACTATATAATCATTATTAATACCATTCATGGACCTAAAAGATGCTTAGTAGATTTCTTTCACATTTACATCAGAGACATTCATGCGAAATTGAGGACTGCCCCCTGAAAGCTGCGTGCGTTGGCGAAGTCAGACAACTGTACGCAAATTACGTAAAATGGCCAGTGATGTAACATAGGCGTGTCAACGTCATGTAATCCTTTCGCTTGATTTGTTTCAATGATAAACGTTGCATTTCATGTTTCTTAATGATTGTACATCAACTGGGATAGATAATAAAACATCAAGACAACTGTATATCAGGCTTCGCCTCGGTCGACATTATTTTCCTTACTGGGATGCACTACTTATATAATGTTTTTCCATAAGGATGTTAGATGTGCATAATCGATCAATACGTTTCATAGTTATGACCCTTGATTTCATCATTCATTTTGTAGTTATTATACCTCACTGTAAAACCCCACGTAAAATTCACAAAAATTTAAGTAATATTTCATGATTGTGACGTCAGAGGAAGTATATAAATATATTTTGTTTTTTCCTTATATCAACAATATATGCGCAAATGAAATTCGGCGAACGCTTATTAAAACTATAGTTAAAGACATGGACTGAACTAATACAGTTTATTTATACCATATACATATGCACATACATATACATGTACATATACAAATGCTTATATTTACATAAGCATACAAAAAATTTACTTTTTAGTCAATGTCCACAATACAAAAAGTAACTTGTTTAAACTTTACATTTATTATTTATAAAAGAAAAGTTTACTAAAAGTAGGTATAAAAGTCTTACAGGAATCATGTCAATTATTGTCAAATTACTAAAACAGGTCAAATACCATAGACTTATAACTGTCCATATAATTATGCAAATATCCTTGGGTTAATAAATTACACAAGTTAGGGTTATACATCTTTAACAACTACTTGTAATTCAAAACAAGTCACTTGTCAACTATTAATGGTCCAAGTAAATGTAAAAATGTACGAAACTTTATTTAAAAAAGAAATCTGATATTTACATTTATAATATGGGTATTTAATATACCTATATAACAAACCACTTGCAATGTTAAATGTTATCTCTAATACTGAACCAACATCAGGTACATTATGTGTTTCAAATTAGTTAATTATAAAAGAAGGTATAAATGTCGACAGGAAATATAGACTTCACAGAGAACAATCAACCAAAAACACGCTTTAACATAACCAACAAATACAATATCAATAAGAAGCAAGTAACAAACAGCCCGTTTGTTACTTGCAATATAACCACCACCTTGGAACGGTCAGTGGTAAAAAGCTGGGGCTTAAAGTTCTCCAGCCATGTTTTGTTTCATGAACAAGTTTATGTTTATTTAGCTCGAAATCAATAGGCAACAATATATATTTACAATTCACACATTGCAATATCTGTGAAAAGCAAGAATAAGATTTTATTGGATGACGTAGAAAAAATTGAACAGATAAATTAATCCACAGGTAAATGTATTTATCAATTATCTGGCAATTGTTGTGCAGCTACACAATTTAGATTTACCTCATTTCCCCATGCAGTCACGCAGTGGTAAAAGTAGTATCTACGTCATGCAAATAATACTTTTTTTCACATACATCTTAGTAGCGGTTTTAAGTATATGTTTCTCTCCTGGACTATCAAAAAATATTCTTATGATGTTTAAGAGTTAAATTTGTTAATTGGAAATTCTACAAAAAGGGTGCCATTCATCTTTAAGTAAATACATCACTCTAAACTATCACAGTCAAACAAATGGTTCCACAAAGCAATTTAAGTATTGCCCAAATTCAGTTGTATCAGCATTCTTTCGACACTTTAAGAGTGTTGACATGGTCTGCCGGATCTGCATTTCTCGCAAAGATCACTGCGGTGGGACTTGGTTGGGTCGGTATGGCGGGTCTTGTCACAGCCGCAGGTTTTCGCTACCATACCACACACAGAGCACGTGGTTTCCTCTACCCGATATGGTTGGCACATGATTTTGCACGACTTACACTCCTGGCCATAATACTGAAATAGAGAAAAAATATGTTGAAATTTAACAGGAAATGTAGCATTCAAGGACCATAGTCAACCACAAACACGTACAGAAACAAACAAAGACTACAAAGATGAATAAAGGGCAAGATGTGACATCACAGACATAAAAGGGTTGACAATAGGGCTACCTCCTAATAACGGCCAGTGGGGTTTAAACTAGGTTCTAGGGTGAAAAACAACACAAGCACACAATTTAACTTAAAAAGACAAATATGTTATATGATCAAATGATCAGTGGAGCGCTGTGGTCTAGTGGTAGAGCGTTGGACTTATGATCGAAAAGTTGCGGGTTAGATCTCCGCCATGACCATATGTCAGCAAGACATTTTATATGCATTTGCTTAGTAATGGCTCTACACAGGAAGACATCGACAGTGATTTACATAACTTTAGAGAGCTTTCGTAACAATAGATCTGAAATAAATAATTTAAAGCGATCAATAACAAAACGCAAACGAAACATCGCGCGTGTATGTTTTTGCATGTGCGTATGGCGCGTGTATTGTTTCTGTGCGTGTTTGTGGTTGAATGTGGTCCTTGAATGCTACATATCCTGTTCGACTTTTATATCTATTTTTCGTGTTATTTTAATGTCATGAAACATCAATGTTAACGTAACCGATTATAGTATCGATGCATTACGTGGTTGGTGGCGTCTTAAATTCATTAAGCGATGAAAAATATATTAGCAAGATTTTATAACGGATATTTCGACAATAAATCACGTTAAATAGGGATTATTTGTCTACTGGGATCGATTATAGGGAAATCCTTCATGAGATGGTAGACGTGTGTTTATTTTCATGCGACTTAGTGAAAAAACAAAACACGTCTACCATTGAGTGAAGGGTTTCCATATAATCGAACACAGCAGTTAAATAATCTGTTTATTACATTTTAAGTTAATTTGTTAATCGAAATTATTCGCTTTATTGAACGTTATCGACGGATGACGTCGACGATAGCACCACTTTATTGACGTCATAACTCAGCGTCACAGTTAGTTATTTTTGTGTTCGGAGTTTTATTTCATACCCAAGCCAACCCCGTTTTCGCTTCTTGGAGAAGGGTTTGGATGGGGTATGAAAGCTAATACTCGGACCACGTAATACAAAATGTACTTCATGATAAAATGTTAAATCATTTTTTTGCTTATCAAACTATTAGTGAAATGTGACACTTTAATCACTAAGGATAGCAGATGTTATACGCCATATGTTTAAGGAATGATATTGTAAACACATACATCCGACCTAATGGCTGGTTCAGCGCGTTATGTAATTGCTAATGTTATGCTGTCTATATTGGAGACAACTTGATATGATTTAGTTAAATATTTAGTGCTGTTTCATAAGTTCTCTTTTAGTGGAATAGTACATATTAAGCGGTATCATTAATATAATATAACCTCAAACACCCACACTCATACCTAAAAAAGATAGGTAAATATAAACAGCATGAATAGCAAATAGTTGAACATAACCTCTCCGTTTTCAGAAAATAAGCATATAGCTTAAATAGGTCATCGATGTTTTTGGATCGATACATATATTTAGATAAGCTTTTTTAATAAATAAAAACAAAAAACGTGAGTATATGTTTTTAAAACTTGTTCAGATTGACATTGAAGCATCTACTCATTTTTTCACTCATTTGTGATTCATTTTTTCACTCATTGGTAATTCATTCTTTCATATATTGATGATTCATTTTTTCACTCATTGGTAATTCATTCTTTCACTCATTGATGATTCATTATTTCACTCATTGGTGATTTATTCTTTCACTCATTGGTAATTCATTATTTCACTCATTGGTAATTCATTCCTTCACTCATTGGTAATTTATTATTTCACTCATTGATAATTTCTTTCTTTTACTTCGTCCGAATTAGCTACAGTTACATTTACAAATCAAAGTGCTGAAGGCACCGATGGGCGGTGCTTTTTGTAAGTGTTGGAATGGATGGGAAATGGAAGTGCTGTAAATGTAACTTCCATGGTCTGTTTTTTACATTCAGTGATGTTACAGATGATTTATATTATTTACCAATTTCATATTTAAATATATTTTAGCTAACTCATATGGCCCGAATTAGCTTCCGTAGATTTGTTTCTGAGCAAGCTCTTCAGCGAGGCAAAGTATATTATACAGAGTGGAGTCTTGGTGTGGAGTCTTGGAGTGGAGGGGAGTGAATAATTGGAGTGACATGGGAGTCAAATTTTGGAGTGACCTTGGAGTCAGATTTGGAGTGACTATTTTGGATAATTATCAGTTTAATATTTTTGAATGACCCTCACAAGGTGCACAGTTTCTAACATACTCAATACAGCTGCATTGCCCCATGAGACATGTGCTAACCTTAATGCGAGGGACAGACCATCTAAAAACAACATAAATGAACTTGGATACCCAAACATTAACCCCAGTACTGAAGCATTATGATCCTTAGGCCTGACATAAACTAGTCCCGAGTGACCAACTAATCTTAGGTCAGGACACTGACATCCAGTGTCAGGGGTATACAGGGTTCCATTATGTCCAATGTGTCAGTCATAGTACAGAGACTGAAAACAAAAAGCATTAAAGTTTATGGGAACTTAGAGCTCTCTCAGCCTAACTGTTCCACAAACATGGTTTATTTTAGAATATGTAGTAACAGTGCCCAAGTTAAAATTAGATGTGCAGTTTTGGAATTAGTTGTTGAAACTGGGTAGCTTAATAGACACATGCATTTTAAAGAATTATTTAATAAATAAATAAGTGTATGTGCAAATGAAGTAACCCATGTGAATGTATTAGTTTCTAAAAAGTTATTAATTGTTAGAGAAGACTTCAAGTTTAGACTAAAAAATTGACTCCAAAATGTTCACTCCAAATTTGACTCCAAGGTCACTCCAAATTGTGACTCCAAGGTCACTCCAATTATTCATTCCACTCCACTCCAAGACTCCACTCTATATAATATACTATGCCCTTCAGCAGCACTGACTGTTCTATTTTTAGTAACATGATACACTTTCTATTGTCTGCTTGTAGCACGATTATAACTGAGTTATAACCTTTTAAACAGATGATAAAAAGTTGACTTAGTGAAATTTTGATAAAATAGGTATGTATGACCTAAATAAATAATAAATTGCCTTTATTCTGAACATTGTTTCTTATTTAGGGCATCAAATTAAAGGCATGCATGAGAGACTACTTCTTCTAGCGTAGTGTTGCATAGTGTTGTGCTGTTAGGTTTGTCAAAGTGCTAGAATGCCATTGAAAATCACCATTATACCACTGACGGTGCATTCGCACCGCCAACAACGCTCTACGACCAGCTGATAGTATTTGCTGCAACATATACTTGTAACGTTCGCAGCAGAAGAAAAGTGGTAAATACGACCCGATAATTGAAATGTAATTTTAATCGTGCATTTGTATAAGACTTTCACTCTCAGCGTTACATGATACAGCTTTATAGTAGTACATATTTATTTCCTCCAAATAAGGAGATTCACAAATAATATTACAACAGTTCAAGATATACACATGGGATATAAAATCAATTATAAGTAAACATATATACAATTAAAGATGAAAACTAACAAAATGATACCGTTATTAAAGTGAACAATTTCTATAAATATAATTATAGTTATAGTCCCTTGCTAGCAATAGCTTAATATTTATACTTATCACTATTTGTATTTACAGTAAAGCAACGCAATACGATTATGCTTAATCGTCATGGTAATTCTCAAAAGCATGTTCCCAATAGCACGTGGCTCTTAATGAAACGAAATACAAGAAGAATCTGTTTGGGACATTATTTCCCCTTTACACGTCACTTTCAAACCAAACACACGCATACAAAAACAAAAACGACAAGTACAAGGAAACAAACGAGTATGCGACACCAAGATAAGACATCACAAACATAAAAGGGTTGGCACTGGGTTTAACGCCTTAGAACGGTAGTTGACAAAATGGCCGATGGGGTTTAAACCAGGTTCCTGAGTGCACCAAACCTCAATCTTACCCTATTGTCATCCCAGTAAAACGAGAAAGTGTAAATGAGGAAACAAGCCAGGCTATATGCTCCAAAAACCTAGGCAGAATTAAGGGAATATAAGTATAATACAAAACTGCTGATCTGAATATAAAAAATGCATATAAATAAATACTGAAATGTGGATCCCTTGGAAGCAACAATTACAAACAAGAGAGAAAGATTCGGTTTTATTGAGTCTGTTCATGAGAGGTAATATAAAGTGAAACACCTCTCACGCCTCCTAGCACCGGCTTCAGCGATATTCTACTTTAAAGACACAAAGATTGGGATTGATGATCTCAAAGGACCAGTAAGTAATAACGCTACTGATTTGTAGTCGGGGCAACCTTTGACGGCCACCACACAGTAATAAACAAACGCTAGTGTACATGATAATAAATACTGATAAGTGGATACCTTGGAAGCAACAAACACAAACAAGAGATAAAGTAGCAGACTCGGTTTTATTGAGTGTGTTTATGAGAGGTAATGTAAAGTGCTACACCTCTCACGCACACAGCATGTACTCAATGACTTGACGGAAACATTAAGTCACTTCAACATAAAATATAAGTGTTCAGGATACAACACAGGCTTGAGATATTCATCCGTCATTTAAATAACTGCCATATGTAACACATTTATAACCTAGATGATGTGTTAAGACATGCAAAGAAAAAGAAATATAAAAAGATCGGACAGGGAAAGTAGCATTCAAGGAGGACAGTCAACCACAAAACACAGAAACAAACACGCAAACACACAAACAAGAAGACAAAAGCATTAATAAATACAAACGACATCACAAACACAAAATGTTTGACAATAAGGCTACCGCCTTGGAACGGTCAGTGGCAAAGTAGGCCACTGGGGGTTTAAACCGGTTCTTGGGTGCACCAAACCTCACACTTACCCTACTGTCATCCCATTAAAACAGGACAGTGTAAATAAAGAAATCCCCGCCATGATCTCATCTCTAACCAACAATAGGCAATGTAAGTAAAACACAAATATGCTCGTGTAAATATAATACAAAAAGACAATAGCCTAGAAAGCCACAATGAAGGTATTCAATGACTTGGCAGAAGCCAGAGATTTTGAATGCAAATTCCTTTTGGGAATTAATTCCCACCAGACTATTATGAAGTAACCCATGTGGAAACCTTCTAGATACATTCCAGATAGGCTTCGAAGAAGTGAGTGAGGTGTTGCGAATGAGGATTACCAGTAACTTAAATCAAGAGAAAAAAAAAAGATTTCTTACCTGAGAATTTCCTCTACCTTTCGGATAAACACGGGCACTTTCCCATTTACTGTCACAGTCCGGACATTTAAAGAAACCATACATCTTGTTATGTCAAAATATATTTTCCTTTTATTATTATTATTATTATTATTATTATTATCCACCAACGTAGTACACATCTGCGTATCACGGCAAATCCGATTCAATGACTCATTATATGTTGATTACAATATAAATGATATTGAAAACAAATGTGGGTTAATACTTTCACTTTCGTAGTTTAAAATGAAAATAGAACACACACTTTCGTTATTGTTTTTTGTAAGACTTTTTTGTAAACTGATAGTTATTTTATTATTGTATTCACAACACCGAATTTACAAAAAAAACTTGTTAATACTTTAGCGATTTAAATAGAACCAGTCTTAAAGGAGCTTGGCCGTAGTGCTGAGATTTTTTAAAATTGATATTTAAAGCTTATTTGGTATCATTTAGATACAAATTTATAAAAAAAGGGTAGGTCATCACACTTTCTTTTGAACTAGACGTCTTAGAAGAAGATACATGTTTCTCACTCCAGGATTTCACTGAAAACAGTCAATAAACATTTTCAAAAAATAAATTTATAACAATACATTTATTGAGAATCAACGATTAATTTATTTTCAAGTACATCTATACATATCTTTTAATACATACACAAACAGGTGTAATCCTCCTTCGTCTTTTTACTTTAAACATCAAAAATACCCCACCCATATTTTTAAAACAAATTGTTTTGACTGAAATGATAATTCAAGATAAAAAAATATGTTCTAATGCTCAACTATATTTTAAAACTTGCATAGGACAAGGTCTCTTTCGAAACAAGTAAAACAATATGTCATCAGCCTTCTAATATTTTTTTTTAAATTACACACATTTTGGAGTTATTTTGGCATTTTCACTATAAAATACTGTTCACAAAATTTTGACATAGATATCGTGGGAATATAAAATTAGATCAGTTTCTACTTTTATATATGTTTTCCACTATTTAAAAACAAAAGTCGTATATTTTCTATAGCAAAAGTACAAATCCTACTCAGAGCTTCCCATACCCCTATTTTCTTGATAAAAAAACGGTCATAATTGACAAAAAAATAAACGTATAAATTATAAACAAAATTGCTTAAAATTTGGTACTTTACCATCTTAAATCCTACATTATATCCATATCTACTAGAATGCAAACAAATGAAACAATTCTGTTGTCAAATAAAACTATGATTTAAAAAATAGAATTCTAAGACTTGGAAACGTCAAAAGTTGCTAGCCAACATCCTTAATAACAAATATGACGAGTAGTCCGGTGTGCCCATATGCTCTCCTCTTTGATTGTGTGATGAGCAGACATTATGTAGACTCCATGCTGGCGTCTACCTAAATAATAAGAGGACGGTAACGTTTGATTTGTCTCGAGTCTTGTTGTACCCTTAATGGTTTATCTGCTTGTTGGTATGGCTTCCGTCAAGTCAATGAGTACTTGTTTCTGGGACTTTCTAGGCTTTTGTGTTTTATGTGCTACATTTATATGGCCTTTATGATGTTGTCTTGTTTGTTAGGGAATAGAAGCTGACGGGATATCTTTATTTACACTATGCCGTTTTATTGAGATGACAACAGGGTAAGCATGCGGTTTGGTGCATCCTTCAATCTGACTTAAACCACCAGCGACGTTTTTGCTGCTGACCCTTTCAAGGCGGTAGTCCTATTGCCAGCCTTGGTGTTTTTGATGTCAGATGCTTTGCTTGTTATTAACAATGTAATGGTTGTTTGTTTTAATTTGTGGTTTTGATAGACTGTGTTCGGTGAAAGCTACATTTCCTGGTCGACTTTTATACTTTCTTTTATAGTCTTAAATAAACCAACTTAGACATACTCTTAAATTACTAGCATTGTAGATCAAAACTTACAAATATCCCGTCCGGATATGTTATCGGCATGATATATATCCTCCGTAAAAATTCATTTTTTATTGACATAATATGGATATTTATCCTCCGTAAATATGCATTTTTTATTGAAATGATAATTATATATTCTCCGTAAACATATATATATGTATAGATCTATATCCTCCTTAAATATGCATTTTTATCGACATTATATATATATACTCCGTAACCACACCTATATTTTCCTCCGTCAACATATTTTTTATCGACATGATATATTGCCTCCGTAAACATACATTTTTTATCGACATGGTATAATGCCTCCGTAAAAACACTTTTTATCAAGATGATATATTGGCTCCGTAAACATACATTTTTTATCAACATGATATATTGCCCCCGTAAACACACATTCTGTTAATCAGCTGTCTGCTCCAAAACAGTTATTGTGCTCCAAACCAAGAGGCAAATAGAGTGCTAAGTGTTATCAAGACAATATTTAATCCAAACGCATTAAAGCAGAAGACATCGAGCCCGTTTATAACAGTCTTCCAAGTGTAAACTTTGAACTGAAGTTCCACTTCCGTTTCATCTACAATACATTTTCCATCCTCTGTGATATTTGTTTTTATTTTGCTGGTGTCGCTTGTGGAAGACACACTATTTTTCTTGCATCTATTTCTAAATAGTTTGCCTTTTCCGAACTTCGCCAGAACAATTAACACATGTGGTATCGAAGTAACGCGTTCATCAAACCCGTAGCAGCGTACCATGAGCAACGACACCATCGTTATAACACTGCTTTGGATTGTTTGTATAATCACATAGATCGAAAATACAGCGACTTTCTCTGAATTCTCTGGCATGGTGTCCGTGACGATTGTAAGAAACACCGTAAACGCCAGGAAAATGGTAATTGCATAGCCCGACTTTGCATCGCTGTGTGAAGGTAAAACAAAAACGAAGATATTAAGAAAAGAAAACAATACGGAAGGCAAAACGAGAGTGAGAATGTGATGCATTGGTTTACGCTGAAGCTTAATACTGAATCGCACACTACTGTCGTCGGTTGCTTTCGGTACCTCCCATGATGTATCGATCAAAGTCCATGCTGCATTTGTTGTGAATTGATCCAATATTATACCGTTTTGGCTATAGAGTTCAACCTGAAGTGGAAGGAAATATCAACCTGAAGTGGAAGGAAATATCAACCTGAAGTGGAAGGAAATATCAACCTGAAGTGGAAGGAAATATCAACATGAAGTGGAAGGAAATATCAACCTGAAGTGGAAGGAAATATCAACATGAAGTGGAAGGAAATATCAACCTGAAGTGGAAGGAAATATCAACCTGAAGTGGAAGGAAATATCAACCTGAAGTGGAAGGAAATATCAACATGAAGTGGAAGGAAAGATATTGTAAAGCTGTATGTTAATAAAATTACACGCGCATTTAAAGTTCCCATTCAGGTTTACCACCACCAATTTCATGTAAACCTCCGAGGTGTAGTCGAACGTAGCTCCTATAATAAAAGTAATACCTCCTTTCTGATAGAAATGGGCATTATAAGCAGGTGAAAACTGCCCATTTCTATTGGATTTTGTTGTTGTATGTATAAGAAGCGTATTAATAGGTTTTACTAGATCACTGATGAACATTTTCGACATTTCGAATCTATGTATACACTTTGTTAGCTACTATCAATGAAAACAGCTGTACCCTTGACCTGTTTAGTCAACAAACAACTTTCATACATAAACCCACCTTTGCTGGCGATTTTTCAAGTGGAAAATTAGTTAAAATATGAAAATATGAAGATATGAAAATTACACTGCTGCATTATCCATACTTGAGTTTAAGTTGCAGCAAATCATTAATATGTGACATTTTAACATTGGTGGCAACGGGGAAAATAATTGGTGGTTTCATACCTTCAATTACCATTACACGAGAAACAACAATAAGCAAACGCTGCACGTTTCTATCTCCAGAACTCATGCATTAATGTATTATTAATTGCTTAATAAATAGAAAATAGTAAATGGGTATTTTCATATTACACCCTATTTCAGGTCTTAGACGCCATATCAGCCAGAAAGCTTTAGCTCGAGGGTTAGGCGCCATACCAGCCGTGAACTTTATCTTTAGGCTGATATGGGACGATGGCCTGATATAGGGTTTGATATGAAAATACTATTCCTTTTCTATTTATCCTTTACTTGCCTATAAATACGTTTCTTTAGCAGATCAATTGAAATAGAGATATTTTTTAAAAATGTATTCGCGATTGAACAGCGATTGAACAGCGAACCCACATGGAAATGTCTATGCTCGAAATGGGGCGACTCTCTTTGCATTTGCTAATTTATCGTATTGAATATACCAGAATACTCTGAACGGAATTGAACGAAAACTAATCAGAAACATAATTTATTTAGTTATTGTTATTAGGGATTGTTTTCTGATATGGCTTTGTTCACCCTTTTTTCACCCGCTTTATTGACCAGTAGATTGATATTAGCTGCATCTGTGTTGTATCGTATATTCAAAAAATACCAACCTAATAGATCCCATCTTAACACCAAGCTAAATACCCACCTAAATAACCTTTATTTACCTCAAGTATGGAATAACTCCACGCCAGAAATGTCAGACTACAGGTCTGGACGTCAAATGGAAAATATGTTATATCGATGTGGCATGTTGACTCAAATACCTGTAGATTAAATGTAACAAATATGGTACTTCGATGTAACATGTCGACTCAAACACCTGAAGATTAATATTTACAAATTCGATTAAAATTTACAAATGTGTTACATCGATGTGGTATGTTGACTCAAACACCTGTAGATTAAAAGTAACAAATGTGTTATATCTATGTGACCTGTTTACTCAAACACCTGAAGATTAAAAATGACACATTTGTTATATCGACGTGGCTTGTCGAGTCAGATACTTTTAATTCTGAAGATTAAAAGTAACAAATGTGTTCTATCGATGTGACCTGTTTACTGAAACACCTGAAGATTAAAAATGACACATTTGTTATATCGACGTGGCTTGTCGAGACAGATACTTTTAGATCTGAAGATTAAAAGTAACAGGTTTGTTATATCGATGTGGTATATTGATTAAACACATGTAGATTAAAAGTAACACACTTAGGCTTAGTCTCGATCATCCAGACCTCTCGCGAGACTTCTCTCAAAGAAGTCTAAACGATGGTCTGGAATAAAGCTTCTTTAACATTTTTGACATCAAAACGAGGTTTGGACAAAAAAAAATCACCGGCCTCTGATGGGTCAAATTCAGTTTGTTATGGAAATCCGTGGGAATCACCCCCTACGTCATGACGGCATCAAAAAATACGTGACGTTACGCGCAATGTTGTGCAATAAAATTACTCCAAACATAGTCAGCAGATCAAGATTAATGCTAAAAATTAAATTTTAAACATCATTTTGTAAGATGATATTAAGTTTTTATGTTTTTAGAGAAACTGCAATAAAACGAAGTTTATTGTATATTTAATAAGGACGTACACATATCCCATTGGAACTAATGTTGCGCGTAATTCAACGTGCACTTTGATGTTGCAATCAAAATGACGTCACGGCGCCGTCTATCGGTCAAAATTTCTCGCTAGCGCTCGCAGTCAGCTTGAGTGTGTATGGATGATAGAGACTAACTTAGGCTTAGGTTTTAATCCATTTAGTAGTTGTTATAATTATTGTTATTGCTACTAATATCATTACTGAAATGCACTAATTGTGTTTGCTTTAGCTCATATCAGCCCACTGATCGTTCCAATGCGGTAGCCCTATTGTTAACCCTTTTATGTTCGTGATGCCATATATTGCCTTGTATTCATCTTTGTGATTATTGTTTGTTTCTGTGCGTGTTTTTGGGTGACTGTGGTCCTTGTATACTACATTTCCTGTAAGACTTTTATATTTACTTTCATTATACACTATTAGTAGCAGTGTGATATACGTGACATATTGGGAGGTCCTATACTTAACAGGATAGTAAACGTGCAGTACGAATATATGACTACTTTAGTTGTTGAAATGCAGCAACAGAACCCGATAGGTCAAACATGTTGAAACTGTGCAGCTAATTCAACATTACAAGCTTTCTCACCTGTGTGATTCGAATCAATAAATAAAATAATTATACTATTTACTATTTACACTTCTACTATTAAATAGTTACACTCGTAATTCATTATATAATCCGACGTACAGACAAAATCAGCAAGGCACTTTCTTACATCCAAAAAATAAAAAATTAGAAATTTGAGTGGATGATGGAATTAACTTCCCATGTTCCGTTCATACAAATAATAATGTTCACGTTAAATTCATTTATGCGTTTAATTAAAGCAAAATTATAATGCTTTTATTTACATATACTAAATAATAGAGTATTGGTTTATTACAAAATATCACACAATGCTTATACCTGTGATGTCTATAATTATGATGAATACATTTCGGAGAGTCTAGATAATCATAGATATAAAAGTCGAACAGAAATGTAGGACCACAGTAAACAATAAGCACGCACAGAAACAAACAACAACTACAAAGATTAATAAAAGGCAAGATGTAACATCACAAACATAATTAAAGTACCCAGTATAACATAGCGAGCTTAAATAAACGCTTACAAGCCCGCCCAAATGAGTATGCAATTATCAACGTAAGAGTGAGATTGGCTGGGTCATATATTTCTTTTAGATATAAAAATATGACATTATTTGTATTTATAAATCATGAAATAATAACAGATAAAAGATAGAGAGAAAAAGGGGAAGAGTAAAGGGCGGATTCATTCCATAGAATGATTAAAATAGAATAGAATCAACATAGCATTAACAACAAGAAAGGCTTGTTACCTGGTATGGATACACCACACAGCATTAACAACAAGCAACAATAATGTCTACCTGATATGGATACCACCACAAAGCATTAACAACAAGAAACACTAATGTTTACCTGGCGTGGATACCCCACTTAGCATTAACAACAAGAAACAATAATGTTTACCTGGTATGGATACCCCACATAGCATTAACTACAAGAAACAATAATGTTACCTAGTATGGATACTCCACAAAAGATTAACAACAAACAACAATAATGTTTACCTGGTATGGATACCACCAAATAGCATTAACAACAAGAAACAATAATGTTTACCTGGTATGGATACCCCCACATAGCATTAACAACAAGAAACAATATTGTTACCTGGTATGAATACCACCACATATCATTAACAACAAGAAACACTCATGTTTACCTGGCATGGATACCCCACATAGCATTAACAACAAGAAACACAAGTATTACCTGGTATGGATACCACCACATAGAATTAACAACAGGAAACAATAATGTGTACCTGGTATGGATACCACCATATAGCATTAACAACAAGAAACACTAATATTACCTGGTATGGATACCCACATAGCATTAACAACAAGAAACACTTATATTACCTGGTATGAATACCCAACATAGCATTAACAACAAGAAACACTAATGTGTACCTGGTATGGATACCACCACATAACTTTAAAACAAGAAACAGTAATATTCACCTGGTATGGATACCACCACATACCATTAACAACAAGAAACACTAATATTACCTGGTATGGATACCACTACATAGAATTAACAACAAGAAACAATAATGTGTACCTGGCGTGGATACCCCACTTAGCATTAACAACAAGAAACACTAATGTTTACCTGGTATGGATACCCCACATAGCATTAACTACAAGAAACAATAATGTTACCTAGTATGGATACTCCATAAAAGATTAACAACAAACAACAATAATGTTTACCTGGTATGGATACCACCAAATAGCATTAACAACAAGAAACAATAATGTTTACCTGGTATGGATACCCCCACATAGCATTAACAACAAGAAACAATATTGTTACCTGGTATGGATACCACCACATATCATTAACAACAAGAAACACTCATGTTTACCTGGCATGGATACCCCACATAGCATTAACAACAAGAAACACTAATATTACCTGGTATGGATACCACCACATAGAATTAACAACAGGAAACAATAATGTGTACCTGGTATGGATACCACCATATAGCATTAACACCAAGAAACACTAATATTACCTGGTATGGATACCCACATAGCATTAACAACAAGAAACACTTATATTACCTGGTATGAATACCCAACATAGCATTAACAACAAGAAACACTAATGTGTACCTGGTATGGATACCACCACATAACTTTAACAACAAGAAACAGTAATATTCACCTGGTATGGATACCACCACATACCATTAACAACAAGAAACACTAATAGTACCTGGTATGGATACCACTACATAGAATTAACAACAAGAAACAATAATGTGTACCTGGTATGGATACCACCACATAGCATTAACAACAAGGAACAATAATGTGTACCTGGTATGGATACCACCACATAGCATTAACAACAAGCAACAGTAATGTTACCTGGTATGGATACCCCACATAGAATTAACAACAAGAAACAATAATGTGTACCTAGTATGGATACCACCACATAGAATTAACAACAAGAAACAACAATGTGTACCTGGTATGGATACCATCACATAGGATTAACAACAAGAAACAGTAATGTTTACCTGGTATGGATACCACCACATAGCATTAACAGCAAGAAACAATAATGTTTACCTGGTATGGATACCCACATAGGATTAACAACAAGCAACAATATTTCTTACATGGTATGGATACACACAAAGCATTAACAACAATCAACAATAATGTTACCTGGTATGGAGACCCCACATAGCATTAACAACATGCAAAATAAATAATGTTACCTGGTATGGATACCACCACATAGCATTAACAAGAAGACACAATAATGTTTACCTGGTATGGTAGCATTTGAAAGCAAGCAACAATAATGTTTTCCTGGTATGGATACCCCACATAGTATTAACAACAATCAACAATAATGTTACCTGGTATGGATACTTCACATAGGATTAACAACAAACAACACTAATGTTTACCTGGTGTGGATACCACCACATATCATTAACAACAAGAAACAATAATGTTTACCTGGTATGGATACCCCATAGATCATTAAAAACAAGAAACACTTATGTTTACCTGGTATGGATACCCACATAGTATTAACAAGAAGAACAAGAGCTGTCGGAGAACAGCGCATCTCGACTATTCGATTTTTCAGAGAATAATAAATTGTATAGCTAGTATATACCATCAGAAAACAAGGCTACAACAATGTGGGGTGGGGTTGGGGGCACAACATAACTATGTGTAAGAATTGACCAAAACTACACAGAAATAAGAAGCTATGTAAGAATTAACCACAACAACACAGAAATATGGTAAAACAAAATAAAAATAAAAATATTTCGATTGGGGGGAGTGGGGGGGGGGGGGGTGGTGGGGGGGGGGGGTTGGGGGGTGTGTGTGTGTGGGGGGGGGGGGTGTGCAAGATAGCTATGTGTAAGAATTGACAAAAACAAGACAGGAATATGTAAAAAAATAAATATATATATATATCGAGTTTCGGTGGGGGAGGGGTAGTGTGTGGGAGGGGGTGGAGGGGGCAACATATATGTGTAAGTCTAAGAAATTACCAAAACAACACAGATATATGTAAAAAACAATAAACATTAAATAAAAATATTCCAGTGTGGAGGGGGGGGGGGGACAAATATGTGTAAGAATTGACCAAAACAACACAGACATATGTAAACAAAAAATATATAAAAAAAAGAGTTTCGAGTGTGTGTGTGGGGCGGGAGGGGGGGGGGGGGCGGGGAGAGAAGCAGGGGTGGGGGGGGGGGGAGGGAGCAACATATGTGTAAGAAGCTATGTGTAAGAATTGACCAAAAAACACAGAAATATGTAAAAAAACAACAACAACATAGTTTCGAGTGTGTCGTGGTGGGAGGGGGGGGGGTTGGGAGTGGCGGGGAAGGGGAGGCGGGGGGAGGTGAGGTGAGCAACATGTGTAAGAATGGACAAAAGCAACACAAAAATATGTAAAAAAATAGAGTTTCAAGTGGGGGGAGGGGTGAGAGGTGGGAGTGAGTTGGGGAGGGGAGGGGCAACATATATGTGTAAAAATTGACTAAAACAACACAGAAATATGTAAAAAGTAAATAAATAAATATGTTTCATGTGTGGGGGGGGGGGGGGGTTGTGGTGAGGGGGGTGAGAGGCAGGAGTGGTTTGTGGGTGGAGGCAACATATATGTGTAAGAATTGACTGAAACAACACAGAAATATTTAAAAAAAATAAAAGTTTCATGTGGGCCGGGTGGGGTGGGGGGGGGGGGGGTGAGAGGCAGGGGTGGGGGGAGGGGGCAACATATATGTGTAAGAATTGACTAAAACAACACAGAAATATGTAAAAAAAAATGAAAAAAAATGTGGAGAGGCGTGGGAGTGGGGCTGTGGGGAGGGTGGGGAGGGAGCCCATGCCCCAATATCGGTGAAGTATGAATAAGATGCATAATGCTATAAGAAATCCCAAACCAAAATTATAGTTACATACATGCTTACATGCAAACCTAGATCTGCCTTTATTGCACATTTTATCGGCCATCACAATTTGGGTTCCATGGGAGCCCAGAATCTGTAGAAGACAAAATTACTTATCCAACCCTTTACAACATACTATAAGGAAACCAATTCCAAAATTTAGTTCAGCTAGGACAAGAAATGTAAGAGATATAGACTTGTAAACACAGCTTACACGCAAAATTTGATGTGAAATTGGACACATTTTATGGGCTATCATAATTCGGGTTCCATAGGAGCCAATGGGTTACAGGAACCAAAATTGCTTATGCTGCCCTTAAGATAATGGTATAAGGAAGCCCATGGCCAAATTTGGTTGTGCTAGGATAAGAAATGTAAGAGATATAGACTTGTAAACACAGCTTACACGCAAACCTTGATATGGGACGCCGACGCCGACGCCGACCCCGGGGTGATTACATAAGCTCTTTCATTCTTCGAATAGTCGAGCTAACAATAATTAATGTTTACCTGGTATGGATACCACCATACATCTCCATTCTTTTTCACAATCATGTTTAAAGAAGGCACGCCCAGTTCTTTGACTCCATTTTGAGAATTGCTGAGCATGATATCTGGTTTCCATATCTCGTTCTGCGTGTCGAAATAATATAAATCCATCTCTTAATCAAGTTAATGGGTAAAACAAGCCAAACTAATTTATTTTAGACCGTTTTGTATCATAACAGTCGCCGACGAAGAGGCCCGACGCCGGGTGAGTGCACAGTCTCTCACATTCTACTAATAGTCGATAAAAAATGCAAATATGTAGTTTTGTAAAATAAATGTGGTTGCAAACCGTTTTGCACTAAACCCTCGATATGACCTGTACATATCAAGGTCATGGTTACTTATTGACGTACTCAGGTATACCAAATACTGTACGTGTTCTGATCATTTTAACCTTATTGTCAAGGTAACTGATACATAGGGATATGTCACATGCATATAATTTGTCCTAATACTCCCACTCTATTACATATTGTTGAAACTCTTCTATTTTCTAACTTGAGCGGCACGTATGTATCACATCTGCTTCGCAGGATAAGATAATATTTATTTCCAGTCGTTTATATACAAACAACATAAACATAAGCTTTAAGCTTTTTTTCCGATAAACATAGTACCCAATTTACCCAGGAAAAAGGCCTACTGAGTATAAGATACAATTTAAGTGTTAAGACAATAATTAAGACAATTTCAAAACATCTTATTAGATAATAAAACATAGAATTCAAATTAAGCATCAATATAGACATTTCAATAGAACAAAGCATATAAGACTACTTGATGTATTACCTTAATATCTTGTTAATATCTTGTGAATAGCCTAGAAAGACTAGAGCAAAAAGAAGTGATAAAAAAACAGCCTCATACATGTATCTGCATGGCAAAAAGTTGCCTAACTAAGGTGGATAACTAGGTTTCTTCCCCGTTTTGAGAGAGTATGATGGAGTTAGTTTTCATTTATTTATTTATATTAAGTATGTACACATGAAAAAAGACATAAACTATTGAACTCTCACATATTTGGTATTGGTGAGCTATATCAGCGTCGGGACAAATACCTGTGGAAAAAAGTAGAATTCTAGACCACCGTAGTCAGCGGAATCCCAATGCAAAAGGTCATCTTTCCATGTAAGAAACAACCATCCGGTAGTTTGTAATGTTTGTGAGACTTCATCAAGGTAATTTACATGAATCAGGTTAAAGTCAACAGAAACTCCTGAAATTAATAAGAGTAGATATAAACTTCAAACAGGAAATGCTGCATTCAAGGACCATAGTCAACCAAAAGCACGCATAGAAATAAACAATGCTTTTAAAGATAACTAAAAGACACGACAAGACAAACATAAAAGGCTTGACAATTGGCTACCGCTTTGAAACGGTCAGTGGCAAAAAGGGCCGCTTTGGGTTCACAATAAATGTTATACCCTGTAGAACATGTAGAACGGCAGGGGGTATGGTTTTAACACACTTGACTCGGTAAACAATATTTCGGTGTCCGTACTTTTCAAGAGGGAAACCATTTTTTCATTGAGGTGAGAACATTGTCCACAGTACTCACTATTTTAAGGTTCTGAAATAAACTAAGGAAGAACTTCTGTTACATGCGTGGTTTTCGCATTCATTCAATCATTAAACCAATCCAATGTCATGTAGCTCAAACATTGTGGATTTTGGAAGTCTTCACTTTACTTCTCTCCGTGGTGACATGGCCTCCGTACGAAATGTTCAGGATAATTGATCTTGTCCACGTCCATATTGGTGACATGGCCTCCGTACGAAAAGTTCAGGATCATTAATCTTGTCCACGTCCATGTTGGTGACATGGCCTTCGTACAAAATGTCCAGGATCATTATTCCTGTCCACGTACATGTTGGTGACATGGCCTCCGCAAGACATGTTCATGATCATTAATCCTGTCCACGTCCATGTTGGTGACATGGCCTCCGTACGAAATGTTCAGGATCATTAATCCTGTCCAAGTCCATGTTGGTGGCATGGCCTCTGTACGAAATGTTCATGATCATTAATCCTGTTCACGTCCATGTTGGTGACATGGCCTCCGTACGAAATGTTCAGGATCATTAATCCTGTCCACGTCCATGTTGGTGACATGGCCTCCGTACGAAATGTTCATGATCATTAATCCTGTCCACGTCCATGTTGGTGACATGTCCTCCGTACGAAATGTTCAGGATCATTAATCCTATCCACGTCCATGCTGGTGACATGGCCTCCGCACGAATTGTTCCGGATCATTAATCCTGTCCACGTCCATGCTGGTAACATGGCCTCTGTACGAAATGTTCAGGATCATTAATACTGCTCACGTCCATGTTGGTGACATGGCCTCTGTACGAAATGTTCAGGATCATTAATCCTGTCCACGTCCATGTTGGTGACATGGCCTCCGTACGACATGATCAGGATCATTAATCCTGTCCACGTCCATGTTGGTGACATGGCCTCTGTACGAAATGTTCAGGATCATTAATCCTGCTCACTTCCATTCTGGTGACATGGCCTCCGTACGAAATGTTCAGGATCATTAATCCAGTCCACGTCCATGCTGGTGACATGGCCTCTGTACGACATGTTCAGGATCATTAATCCTGTCCACGTCCATGCTGGTGACATAGCCTCTGTACAAAATGTTCAGGATAATTAATCCTGTCCACGTCCATGTTGGTGACATGGCCTCTGTACGACATGTTTATGATCATTAATCCTGCTCACGACCATGCTGGTGACATGGCCTCCGTACGAAATGTTCAGGATCATTAATCCTGTCCACGTCCATGTTGGTGGCATGGCATTTGTACGACATTTTCAGGATCATTAATCCTGTCCACGTCCATGTTGGTGAAATGGCCTCAGTACGACATGTTCAGGATCATTAATATTGCCCACGTCCATGTTGGTGACATGGCCTCCGTACGAAATGTTCAGGATCATCAATCCTGTCCACGTCCATGTTGGTGACATGGCCTCCGTACGACATGATCAGGATCATTAATCCTGCCCACGTCCATGTTGGTGACATGGCCTCTGTGCGACATGATCAGGATCATTAATTCTGCCCAGGTCCAAGTTGGTGGCATGGCCTCTGTACGACATGATCAGGATCATTAATCCTGTCCACGTCCATGTTGGTGACATGGCCTCCGTACGACATGATCAGGATCATTAATCCTGCCCACGTCCATGTTGGTGACATGGCCTCCGTGCGACATGATCAGGATCATTAATTCTGCCCAGGTCCAAGTTGGTGGCATGGCCTCTGTACGACATGATCAGGATCATTAATCCTGTCCACGTCCATGTTGGTGACATGGCCTCCGTACGAAATGTTCAGGATCATTAATCTTGTCCACGTCCATGTTGGTGACATGGCCTCCTTACGAAAGGTTCAGGATCATTAATCCTGTCCACGTCCATGTTGGTGAAATGGCCTCTGTACGACATGATCAGGATCATTAATCCTGTCCACGTCCATGTTGGTGACATGGCCTCCGTACGAAATGTTCAGGATCATTAATCTTGTCCACGTCCATGTTGGTGACATGGCCTTCGTACAAAATGTCCAGGATCATTATTCCTGTCCACGTACATGTTGGTGACATGGCCTCCGCACGATATGCTTATGATCATTAATCCTGTCCACGTCCATGTTGGTGACATGGCCTCCTAACGAAAAAATAAGGTTCATTAATCCTGTCCAAGTCCATGTTGGTGGCATGGCCTCTGTACGAAATGTTCAGGATCATTAATCCTATCCACGTCCATGCTGGTGACATGGCCTCCGCACGAATTGTTCAGGATTATTAATACTGTCCACGTCCATGCTGGTAACATGGCCTCTGTACGAAATGTTCAGGATCATTAATACTGCTTACGTCCATGTTGGTGACATGGCCTCTGTACGAACTGTTCAGGATCATTAATCCTGTCCACGTCCATGTTGGTGACATGGCCTCCGTACGACATGATCAGGATCATTAATCCTGTCCACGTCCACGTTGGTGACATGGCCTCCGTACGAACTGTTCAGGATCATTAATCCAGTCGACATCCATGCTGGTGACATTGCCTCTGTACGACATGTTCAGGATCATTAATCCTGTCCACGTCCATGCTGTTGACATAGCCTCTGTACAAAATGTTCAGGATAATTAATCCTGTCCACGTCCATGTTGGTGACATGGCCTCTGTACGACATGTTCATGATCATTAATCCTGCTCACGACCATGCTGGTGACATGGCCTCCGTACGAAATGTTCAGGATCATTAATCCTGTCCACGTCCATGTTGGTGGCATGGCATTTGTACGAAATTTTCAGGATCATTAATCCTGTCCACGTCCATGTTGGTAACATGGCCTCAGTACGACATGTTCAGGATCATTAATATTGCCCACGTCCATGTTGGTGACATGGCTTCCGTACGAAATGTTCAGGATCATCAATCCTGTCCACGTCCATGCTGGTGACATGGCCTCCGTACGACATGATCAGGATCATTAATCCTGCCCACGTCCATGTTGGTGACATGGCCTCTGTGCGACATGATCAGGATCATTAATCCTGCCCAGATCCAAGTTGGTGGCATGGCCTCTGTACGACATGATCAGGATCATTAATCCTGTCCACGTCCATGTTGGTGACATGGCCTCCGTACGAAATGTTCAGGATCATTAATCCTGTCCACGTCCATGTTGGTGACATGGCATCCGTACGAAATGTTCAGGATCATTAATCCTGTCCACGCCCATGTTGGTAACATGGCCTCCGTACGAAATGTTCAGGATCATTAATGCTGCTCACTTCCATCCTGGTGACATGGCCTCCGTACGAAATGTTCAGGATCATTAATCCTGTCCACGTCCATGCTGGTGACATGGCCTCTGTACGGCATGATCAGGATCATTAATCCTGTTCACGTCCATGTTGGTGACATGGCCTCCGTACGAAATGTTCAGGATCATTAATCCTGTCCACGTCCATGCTAGAGAAATGGCCTCTCTACGACATGTTCAGGATCATTAATCCTGTCCACGTCCATGCTAGAGAAATGGCCTCTCTACGACATGTTCAGGATCATTAATCCTGTCCACGTCCATGTTGGTGACATGGCCTCCGTTCGAATTGTTCAGGATCATTAATCCTGCTCACGTCCATGTTGGTGACATGGCCTCCGTACGAAATGTTCAGGATCATTAATCCTGTCCACGTACATGTTGGTGACATGGCCTCCGTATGAAATGTTCACGATCATTAATCCTGCCCACGTCCATGTTGGTAACATGGCCTCAGTACAAAATGATAAGGATCATTAATCCTGTCCACGTCCATGTCGGTGACATGGCTTTTGTACGACATGATCAGGTTCATTAATGCTGCCCACGTCCATGTTGGTGACATGGCCTACGTACGAAATGTTCAGGATCAATAATCCTACCCACGTCCATGTTGGTGACATGGCTCTGTACGACATAGTCCGGATCATTAATCCTGTCCACGTCCATGTTGGTGACATGGCCTCCTTGCAAAATGTTCAGGATCATTAATCCTGTCCACGTCCATGTTGGTGACATGGCCTCTGTACGACGTGATCAGGATCATTAATCCTGCTCACGTCCATGTTGGTGACATGGCCTCTGTACGACATAATCAGGATCATTAATCCTGTCCGCGTCCATGTTGTTGACATGGCTTCTGTACGACATGATCAGGATCATTAAACTGCCCACGTCCATGCTGGTGACATGGCCTCCGTACCGAATGTTCAGCATCATTAATCCTGCCCACGTCCATGTTGGTAACATGGTCTCCGTACGAAATGTTCAGGATCATTAATCCTGTCCACGTCCATGTCGGTGACATGGCCTTTGTACGACACGATCAGGATCGTTAATCCTGCCCACGTCCATGTTGGTGACATGGCCTCCGTACGAAATGTTCAGGATCATTAATCCTGCCCACTTACATGTTGGTGACATGTCCTCCGTACGAAATGTTCCGGATCATTAATCCTGTCCACGTCCATGTTTGTGACATGGCCTCTGTACGACATAGTCCGGATCATTAATCCTGTCCACGTCCATGTTGGTGACATGCCCTCCTTGCGAAATGTTCAGGATCATTAATCCTGTCCACGTCCATGTTGGTGACATGGGCTCTGTACGACATGATCAGGATCACTAATCCTGTCCACGTCCATGTTGGTGACCTGGCCTCTGTACCACATGATCAGGATTATTAAACTGCCCACGTCCATGCTGCTGACATGGCCTCCGTACCAAATGTTCAGGATCATTATTCCTGCTCACGTCCATGCTGGTTACATGGCCTCTGTACGACATGCTCATGATCATTAATCCTGCTCACGTCCATGCTGGTGACATGGCCTCTGTACGACATGATCAGGATCATTAATCCTGCTCACGTCCATGTTGGTGACATGGCCTCTGTACGACATAATCAGGATCATTAATCCTGTCCACGTCCATGTTGGTGACATGGCCTCTGTACGACATGATCAGGATCATTAATCTTCCCACGTCCATGCTGGTGACATGGCCTCCGTACCAAATGTTCAGCATCATTAATCCTGCTCAGGTCCATGATGGTGACATGGCCTCTGTACGACATGATCATGATCATTAATCTCCCCACGTCCATGCTGGTGACATGGCCTCCGTACCAAATGTTCAGCATCATTAATCCTGCTCACGTCCATGCTGGTGACATGGCCTCATTACGACATGATCAGGATCATTAATCCTGTCCTCGTCCATGTTGGTGACATGGCATCCGTACGAAATGTTCGGGATCATTAATGCTGCTCACTTCCATCCTGGTGACATGTTCTCCGTACGAAATGTTCAGGATCATTAATCCTGTCCACGTCCATGCTGGTGACATGGCCTCTGTACGGCATGATCAGGATCATTAATCCTGTTTGCGTCCATGTTGGTGACATGGCCTCCGTACGAAATGTTCAGGATCATTAATCCTGTCCACGTCCATGCTGGTGAAATGGCCTCTCTACGACATGTTCAGGAACATTAATCCTGTCCACGTCCATGTTGGTGACATGGAATCCGTTCGAATTGTTCAGGATCATTAATCCTGCTCACGTCCATGTTGGTGACATGGCCTCCGTACGAAATGTTCAGGATCAT
This sequence comes from Cyrtodaria siliqua, assembly GCA_037043455.1. Taxonomy (NCBI): domain Eukaryota; kingdom Metazoa; phylum Mollusca; class Bivalvia; order Adapedonta; family Hiatellidae; genus Cyrtodaria; species Cyrtodaria siliqua. Next base: position 33,337 of record JAWPHD010005114.1, read on the forward strand.
TAATCCTGTCCACGTACATGTTGGTGACATGGCCTCCGTATGAAATGTTCACGATCATTAATCCTGTCCACGTCTGTGCTGGTGACATGGCCTCCGTACGAAATGTTCAGGATCATTAATCATTTCCACGTCCATGCTGGTGACATAGCCTCTGTGCGACATGATCAGGATCATTAATCCTGCCCACGGCCAAGTTGGTGACATGGCCTTTGTACGACATGATCAGGATCATTAATCCTGTCCACGACCATGTTGGTGACATGGCCTCCGTACGAAATGTTCAGGATCATTAATCCTGTCCATGTCCATGTTTGTGACATGGCCTCCGTACGACATGATCAGGATCATTAATCCTGCCCACGTCGATGTTGGTGACATGGCCTCCGTACCAAATGTTCAGGATCATTAATCCTGTCCACTTCCATGTTGGTGACATGGCCTTTGTACGACATGATCAGGATCATTAATCCTGCCCACGTCCATGTTGGTGACATGGCCTCCGTACGAAATGTTCAGGATCATTAATCCTGCGCACGTCCAAGTTGGTGACATGTCCTCCGTACGAAATGATCAGGATTATTAATCCTGTCCACGTCCATGTTCGTGACATGGCCTCTGTACGACATAATCCGGATCATTAATCCTGTCCACAACCATGTTGGTGACATGGCCTCCGTGCGAAATGTTCAGGATCATTAATCCTGTCCACGTCCATGTTGGTGACATGGCCTCTGTACGACATGATCAGGATCATTAATCCTGCTCACGTCCATGTTGGTGACATGGCCTCTGTATGACATAATCAGGATCAGTAATCCTGTCCACGTCCATGTTGGTGACATGGCCTCTGTACGACATGATCCGGATCATTAATCTGCCAACGTCCATGCTGGTGACATGGCCTCCGTACCAAATGTTCAGGATCATTAATCCTGCTCATGTCCATGCTGGTGACATGGCCTCTGTACGACACGATCATGATCATTAATCCTGCTCGCGTCCATGCTGGTGACATGGCCTCTGTACGACATGTTCAGGATCATTAATCATGCCCACGTCCATATTGGTGACATTACCTCCGTACGAAATGTTCAGGATCATTAATCCTGTCCAAGTCCATGTTGGTGACATGGCCTCAGTACAAAATGATAAGGATCATTAATCCTGTCCACGTCCATGTCGGTGACATGGCTTTTGTACGACATGATCAGGTTCATTAGTGCTGCCCACGTCCATGTTGGTGACATGGCCTACGTACGAAATGTTCAGGATCAATAATCCTACCCACGTCCATGTTGGTGACATGGCTCTGTACGACATAGTCCGGATCATTAATCCTGTCCACGTCCATGTTGGTGACATGGCCTCCTTGCAAAATGTTCAGGATCATTAATCCTGTCCACGTCCATGTTGGTGACATGGCCTCTGTACGACGTGATCAGGATCATTAATCCTGCTCACGTCCATGTTGGTGACATGGCCTCTGTACGACATAATCAGGATCATTAATCCTGTCCACGTCCATGTTGTTGACATGGCTTCTGTACGACATGATCAGGATCATTAAACTGCCCACGTCCATGCTGGTGACATGGCCTCCGTACCGAATGTTCAGCATCATTAATCCTGCCCACGTCCATGTTGGTAACATGGTCTCCGTACGAAATGTTCAGGATCATTAATCCTGTCCACGTCCATGTCGGTGACATGGCCTTTGTACGACACGATCAGGATCGTTAATCCTGCCCACGTCCATGTTGGTGACATGGCCTCCGTACGAAATGTTCAGGATCATTAATCCTGCCCACTTACATGTTGGTGACATGTCCTCCGTACGAAATGTTCCGGATCATTAATCCTGTCCACGTCCATGTTTGTGACATGGCCTCTGTACGACATAGTCCGGATCATTAATCCTGTCCACGTCCATGTTGGTGACATGCCCTCCTTGCGAAATGTTCAGGATCATTAATCCTGTCCACGTCCATGTTGGTGACATGGGCTCTGTACGACATGATCAGGATCACTAATCCTGTCCACGTCCATGTTGGTGACATGGCCTCTGTACCACATGATCAGGATTATTAAACTGCCCACGTCCATGCTGCTGACATGGCCTCCGTACCAAATGTTCAGGATCATTATTCCTGCTCACGTCCATGCTGGTTACATGGCCTCTGTACGACATGCTCATGATCATTAATCCTGCTCACGTCCATGCTGGTGACATGGCCTCTGTACGACATGATCAGGATCATTAATCCTGCTCACGTCCATGTTGGTGACATGGCCTCTGTACGACATAATCAGGATCATTAATCCTGTCCACGTCCATGTTGGTGACATGGCCTCTGTACGACATGATCAGGATCATTAATCTTCCCACGTCCATGCTGGTGACATGGCCTCCGTACCAAATGTTCAGCATCATTAATCCTGCTCAGGTCCATGATGGTGACATGGCCTCTGTACGACATGATCATGATCATTAATCTCCCCACGTCCATGCTGGTGACATGGCCTCCGTACCAAATGTTCAGCATCATTAATCCTGCTCACGTCCATGCTGGTGACATGGCCTCATTACGACATGATCAGGATCATTAATCCTGTCCTCGTCCATGTTGGTGACATGGCATCCGTACGAAATGTTCGGGATCATTAATGCTGCTCACTTCCATCCTGGTGACATGTCCTCCGTACGAAATGTTCAGGATCATTAATCCTGTCCACGTCCATGCTGGTGACATGGCCTCTGTACGGCATGATCAGGATCATTAATCCTGTTTGCGTCCATGTTGGTGACATGGCCTCCGTACGAAATGTTCAGGATCATTAATCCTGTCCACGTCCATGCTGGTGAAATGGCCTCTCTACGACATGTTCAGGAACATTAATCCTGTCCACGTCCATGTTGGTGACATGGAATCCGTTCGAATTGTTCAGGATCATTAATCCTGCTCACGTCCATGTTGGTGACATGGCCTCCGTACGAAATGTTCAGGATCATTAATCCTGTCCACGTACATGTTGGTGACATGGCCTCCGTATGAAATGTTCACGATCATTAATCCTGTCCACGTCTGTGCTGGTGACATGGCCTCCGTACGAAATGTTCAGGATCATTAATCATTTCCACGTCCATGCTGGTGACATAGCCTCTGTGCGACATGATCAGGATCATTAATCCTGCCCACGTCCAAGTTGGTGACATGGCCTTTGTACGACATGATCAGGATCATTAATCCTCTCCACGACCATGTTGGTGACATGGCCTCCGTACGAAATGTTCAGGATCATTAATCCTGTCCATGTCCATGTTTGTGACATGGCCTCCGTACGACATGATCAGGATCATTAATCCTGCCCACGTCGATGTTGGTGACATGGCCTCCGTACCAAATGTTCAGGATCATTAATCCTGTCCACTTCCATGTTGGTGACATGGCCTTTGTACGACATGATCAGGATCATTAATCCTGCCCACGTCCATGTTGGTGACATGGCCTCCGTACGAAATGTTCAGGATCATTAATCCTGCGCACGTCCAAGTTGGTGACATGTCCTCCGTACGAAATGATCAGGATTATTAATCCTGTCCACGTCCATGTTCGTGACATGGCCTCTGTACGACATAATCCGGATCATTAATCCTGTCCACAACCATGTTGGTGACATGGCCTCCGTGCGAAATGTTCAGGATCATTAATCCTGTCCACGTCCATGTTGGTGACATGGCCTCTGTACGACATGATCAGGATCATTAATCCTGCTCACGTCCATGTTGGTGACATGGCCTCTGTATGACATAATCAGGATCAGTAATCCTGTCCACGTCCATGTTGGTGACATGGCCTCTGTACGACATGATCCGGATCATTAATCTGCCAACGTCCATGCTGGTGACATGGCCTCCGTACCAAATGTTCAGGATCATTAATCCTGCTCATGTCCATGCTGGTGACATGGCCTCTGTACGACACGATCATGATCATTAATCCTGCTCGCGTCCATGCTGGTGACATGGCCTCTGTACGACATGTTCAGGATCATTAATCATGCCCACGTCCATATTGGTGACATTACCTCCGTACGAAATGTTCAGGATCATTAATCCTGTCCAAGTCCATGTTGGTGACATAGCCTCTGTACGACATGATCAGGATCCTTAATCCTGTCCTCGTCCATGTTGGTGACATGGTCTCCGTACGAAATGTTCAGGATCATTAATCCTGTCCAAGTCCATGTTGGTGACATGGCCTCTGTACGGCATGATCAGGATCATTAATCCTGTTCACGTCCATGTTGGTGACATGGCTTCCGTAGAAATGTTCAGGATCATTAATCCTGTCCACGTCCATGCTGGTGATATGGCCTCTGTACGACATGTTCAGGATCATTAATCCTGTCCACGTCCATGTTGGTGACATGCCCTCCGTTCGAAATGTTCAGGATCATTAATCCTGTACACGTCCATGTTGGTGACATGGCCTCCGTATAAAATGTTGAGGATCATTAATCCTGTCCACGTCCATGTTGGTAACATGGCCTCTGTACGACATAGTCCGGCTCATTAATCCTGTCCACGTCCATGTTGGTGACATGGCCTCCTTGCAAAATGTTCAGGATCATTAATCCTGTCCACGTCCATGTTGGTGACATGGCCTCTGTACGATGTGATCAGGATCATTAATCCTGCTCACGTCCATGTTGGTGACATGGCCTCTGTACGACATAATCAGGATCATTAATCCTGTCCACGTCCATGTTGGTGACATGGCTTCTGTACGACATGATCACGATCATTAAACTGCCCACGTCCATGCTGGTGACATGGCCTCCGTACCAAATGTTCAGCATCATTAATCCTGCCCACCTCCATGTTGGTAACATGGCCTCCGTACGAAATGTTCAGGATCATTAATCCTGTCCACGTTCATGTCGGTGACATGGCCTTTGTACGACACGATCAGGATCGTTAATCCTGCTCACGTCCATGTTGGTGACATGGCCTCCGTACGAAATGTTCAGGATCATTAATCCTGCCCACGTCCATGTTGGTGACATGTCCTCCGTACGAAAAGTTCCGGATCTTTAATCCTGTCCACGTTCATGTTGGTGACATGGCCTCTGTACGACATAGTCCGGATCATTAATCCTGTCCACATCCATGTTGGTGACATGGCCTCTGTACGACATGATCAGGATCATTAATCCTGCTCACGTCCATGTTGGTGACATGGCCTCTGTACGACATGATCCGGATCATTAATCTGCCCACGTCCATGCTGGTGACATGGCCTCCGTACCAAATGTTCAGGATTATTATTCCTGCGCACGTCCATGCTGGTGACATGGCCTCTGTACGACATGATCATGATCATTAATCCAGCTCACGTTCATGCTGGTGACATGGCCTCTGTACGACATGATCAGGATCATTAATCCTGCTCACGTCCATGTTGGTGACATGGCCTCTGTACGACATAATCAGGATCATTAATCCAGTCCACGTCCATGTTGGTGACATGGCCTCTGTACGACATGATCAGGATCATTAATCTGCCCACGTCCATGCTGGTGACATGGCCTCCGTACCAAATGATCAGCATCATTAATCCTGCACACGTCCATGATGGTCACATGGCCTCTGGACGACATGATCATGATCATTAATCTGCCCACGTCCATGCTGGTGACATGGCCTCCGTACCAAATGTTCAGCATCATTAATCCTGCTCACGTCACTGCTGGTGACATGGCCTCTGTACGACATGACCAGGATCATTAATACTGTCCTCGTCCATGTTGGTGACATGGCCTCTGTACGAAATGTTCAGGATCATTAATGCTGCTCACTTCCATCCTGGTGACATGGCCTCCGTACGAAATGTTCAGGATCATTAATCCTGTCCACGTCCATGCTGGTGACATGGCCTCTGTACGGCATGATCAGGATCATTAATCCTTTTCACGTCAATGTTGGTGACATGGCCTCCGTACGAAACATTCAGGATCATTAATCCTGTCCACGTCCATGCTGGTGAAATGGCCTCTCTACGACATGTTCAGGATCATTAATCCTGTCCACGTCCATGTTGGTGACATGGCCTCCGTTCGAATTGTTCAGGATCATTAATCCTGCTCACGTCCATGTTGGTGACATGGCCTCCGTACGAAATGTTCAGGGTCATTAATCCTGTCCACGTACATGTTAGTGACATGGCCTCTGTATGAAATGTTCACGATCATTAATCCTTTCCACGTCTATGTTGGTGACATGGAGTCCGTACGAAATGTTCAGGATCATTAATCCTGTCCACGTCCATGCTGGTGACATAGCCTCTGTGCGGCATGATAAGGATTATTATTCCTGCCCACGTCCAAGTTGGTGACATGGCCTTTGTACGACATGATCAGGATCATTAATCCTGTCCACGTCCATGCTGGTGAAATGGTCTCTCTACGACATGTTCAGGATCATTACTCCTGTCCACGTCCATGCTGGTGACATGGCCTCCGTACCAAATGTTCAGGATCATTAATCCTGCTCATATCCATGCTGGTGACATGGCCTCTGTACGACACGATCATGATCATTAATCCTGCTCGCGTCCATGCTGGTGACATGGCCTCTGTTCGACATGTTCAGGATCATTAATCATGACCACGTCCATATTGGTGACATTGCCTCCGTACGAAATGTTCAGGATCATTAATCCTGTCCACGTCCATGTTGGTGACATGGCCTCTGCACGACGTGATCAGGATCATTAATCCTGCTCACGTCCATGTTGGTGACGTGGCCTCTGTACGACATAATCAGGATCATTAATCCTGTCCACGTCCATGTTGGTGACATGGCTTCTGTACGACATGATCAGGATCATTAAACTGCCCACGTCCATGCTGGTGACATGGCCTCCGTACCAAAATTTCAGCATCATTAATCCTGCCCACGTCCATGTTGGTAACATGGCCTCCGTACGAAATGTTCAGGATCATTAATCCTGTCCACGTCCATGTCGGTGACATGGCCTTTGTACGACACGATCAGGATCGTTAATCCTGCCCACGTCCATGTTGGTGAAATGGCCTCCGTACGAAATGTTCAGGATCATTAATCCTGCCCACGTCCATGTTGGTGACATGTCCTCCATAAGAAAAGATCCGGATCATTAATCCTGTCCACGTCCATGTTGGTGACATGGCCTTTGTACGACATAGTCCGGATCATTAATCCTGTCCACGTCCATGTTGGTGACATGGCCTCCTTGCGAAATGTTCAGGATCATTAATCCTGTCCACGTCCATGTTGGTGACATGGCCTCTGTACCACATGATCAGGATTATTAAACTGCCCACGCCCATGCTGGTGACATGGCCTCCGTACCAAATGTTCAGGATCATTATTCCTGCTCACGTCCATGCTGGTGACATGGCCTCTGTACGACATGATCATGATCATTAATCCTGCTCACGTCCATGCTGGTGACATGGCCTCTGTACGACATGATCAGGATCATTAATCCTGCTCACGTCCATGTTGGTGACATGGCCTCTGTACGACATAATCAGGATCATTAATCCTGTCCACGTCCATGTTGGTGACATGGCCTCTGTACGACATGATCAGGATCATTAATCTGCCCACGTCCATGCTGGTGACATGGCCTCCGTACCAAATGTTCAGCATCATTAATCCTGCTCACGTCCATGATGGTGACATGGCCTCTGTACGACATGATCTTGATCATTAATCTGCCCACGTCCATGCTGGTGACATGGCCTCCGTACGAAACGGTCATGGCCTCTGTACGGCATGATAAGGATTATTAATCCTGTTCACGTCCATGTTGGTGACATGGCCTCCGTACAAAATGTTCAGGATCATTAATCCTGTACACGTCCATGCTGGTGAAATGGCCTCTCTACGACATGTTCAGGATCATTAATCCTGTCCACGTCCATGCTGGTGATATGGCCTCTGTACGACATGTTCAGGATCATTAATCCTGTCCACGTTCATGTTGGTGACATGGCCTCCGTTCGAAATGTTCAGGATCATTAATCCTGTACACGTCCATGTTGGTGACATGGCCTCCGTATAAAATGTTGAGGATCATTAATCCTGTCCACGTCCATGTTGGTAACATGGCCTCTGTACGACATAGTCCGGCTCATTAATCCTGTCCACGTCCATGTTGGTGACATGGCCTCTGTACGATGTGATCAGGATCATTAATCCTGCTCACGTCCATGTTGGTGACATGGCCTCTGTACGACATAATCAGGATCATTAATCCTGTCCACGTCCATGTTGGTGACATGGCTTCTGTACGACATGATCACGATCATTAAACTGCCCACGTCCATGCTGGTGACATGGCCTCCGTACCAAATGTTCAGCATCATTAATCCTGCCCACCTCCATGTTGGTAACATGGCCTCCGTACGAAATGTTCAGGATCATTAATCCTGTCCACGTCCATGTCGGTGACATGGCCTTTGTACGACACGATCAGGATCGTTAATCCTGCTCACGTCCATGTTGGTGACATGGCCTCCGTACGAAATGTTCAGGATCATTAATCCTGCCCACGTCCATGTTGGTGACATGTCCTCCGTACGAAAAGTTCCGGATCTTTAATCCTGTCCACGTTTATGTTGGTGACATGGCCTCTGTACGACATAGTCCGGATCATTAATCCTGTCCACGTCCATGTTGGTGACATGGCCTCTGTACGACATGATCAGGATCATTAATCCTGCTCACGTCCATGTTGGTGACATGGCCTCTGTATAATTAGGATCATTAATCCTGTCCACGTCCATGTTGGTGACATGGCCTCTGTACGACATGATCCGGATCATTAATCTGCCCACGTCCATGCTGGTGACATGGCCTCCGTACCAAATGTTCAGGATTATTATTCCTGCGCACGTCCATGCTGGTGACATGGCCTCTGTACGACATGATCATGATCATTAATCCAGCTCACGTTCATGCTGGTGACATGGCCTCTGTACGACATGATCAGGATCATTAATCCTGCTCACGTCCATGTTGGTGACATGGCCTCTGTACGACATAATCAGGATCATTAATCCAGTCCACGTCCATGTTGGTGACATGGCCTCTGTACGACATGATCAGGATCATTAATCTGCCGACGTCCATGCTGGTGACATGGCCTCCGTACCAAATGTTCAGCATCATTAATCCTGCACACGTCCATGATGGTCACATGGCCTCTGTACGACATGATCATGATCATTAATCTGCCCACGTCCATGCTGGTGACATGGCCTCCGTACCAAATGTTCAGCATCATTAATCCTGCTCACGTCACTGCTGGTGACATGGCCTCTGTACGACATGACCAGGATCATTAATACTGTCCTCGTCCATGTTGGTGACATGGCCTCTGTACGAAATGTTCAGGATCATTAATGCTGCTCACTTCCATCCTGGTGACATGGCCTCCGTACGAAATGTTCAGGATCATTAATCCTGTCCACGTCCATGCTGGTGACATGGCCTCTGTACGGCATGATCAGGATCATTAATCCTTTTCACGTCAATGTTGGTGACATGGCCTCCGTACGAAATATTCAGGATCATTAATCCTGTCCACGTCCATGCTGGTGAAATGGCCTCTCTACGACATGTTCAGGATCATTAATCCTGTCCACGTCCATGTTGGTGACATGGCCTCCGTTCAAATTGTTCAGGATCATTAATCCTTCTCACGTCCATGTTGGTGACATGGCCTCCGTACGAAATGTTCAGGATCATTAATCCTGTCCACGTACATGTTAGTGACATGGCCTCTGTATGAAATGTTCACGATCATTAATCCTTTCCACGTCTATGTTGGTGACATGGAGTCCGTACGAAATGTTCAGGATCATTAATCCTGTCCACGTCCATGCTGGTGACATAGCCTCTGTGAGGCATGATAAGGATTATTATTCCTGCCCACGTCCAAGTTGGTGACATGGCCTTTGTACGACATGATCAGGATCATTAATCCTGTCCACGTCCATGCTGGTGAAATGGCCTCTCTACGACATGTTCAGGATCATTACTCCTGTCCACGTCCATGCTGGTGACATGGCCTCCGTACCAAATGTTCAGGATCATTAATCCTGCTCATGTCCATGCTGGTGACATGGCCTCTGTACGACACGATCATGATCATTAATCCTGCTCGCGTCCATGCTGGTGACATGGCCTCTGTTCGACATGTTCAGGATCATTAATCATGACCACGTCCATATTGGTGACATTGCCTCCGTACGAAATGTTCAGGATCATTAATCCTGTCCACGTCCATGTTGGTGACATGGCCTCTGCACGACGTGATCAGGATCATTAATCCTGCTCACGTCCATGTTGGTGACGTGGCCTCTGTACGACATAATCAGGATCATTAATCCTGTCCACGTCCATGATGGTGACATGGCTTCTGTACGACATGATCAGGATCATTAAACTGCCCACGTCCATGCTGGTGACATGGCCTCCGTACCAAAATTTCAGCATCATTAATCCTGCCCACGTCCATGTTGGTAACATGGCCTCCGTACGAAATGTTCAGGATCATTAATCCTGTCCACGTCCATGTCGGTGACATGGCCTTTGTACGACACGATCAGGATCGTTAATCCTGCCCACGTCCATGTTGGTGACATGGCCTCCGTACGAAATGTTCAGGATCATTAATCCTGCCCACGTCCATGTTGGTGACATGTCCTCCATAAGAAAAGTTCCGGATCATTAATCCTGTCCACGTCCATGTTGGTGACATGGCCTTTGTACGACATAGTCCGGATCATTAATCCTGTCCACGTCCATGTTGGTGACATGGCCTCCTTGCGAAATGTTCAGGATCATTAATCCTGTCCACGTCCATGTTGGTGACATGGCCTCTGTACCACATGATCAGGATTATTAAACTGCCCACGCCCATGCTGGTGACATGGCCTCCGTACCAAATGTTCAGGATCATTATTCCTGCTCACGTCCATGCTGGTGACATGGCCTCTGTACGACATGATCATGATCATTAATCCTGCTCACGTCCATGCTGGTGACATGGCCTCTGTACGACATGATCAGGATCATTAATCCTGCTCACGTCCATGTTGGTGACATGGCCTCTGTACGACATAATCAGGATCATTAATCCTGTCCACGTCCATGTTGGTGACATGGCCTCTGTACGACATGATCAGGATCATTAATCTGCCCACGTCCATGCTGGTGACATGGCCTCCGTACCAAATGTTCAGCATCATTAATCCTGCTCACGTCCATGATGGTGACATGGCCTCTGTACGACATGATCTTGATCATTAATCTGCCCACGTCCATGCTGGTGACATGGCCTCCGTACGAAACGTTCATGGCCTCTGTACGGCATGATAAGGATTATTAATCCTGTTCACGTCCATGTTGGTGACATGGCCTCCGTACGAAATGTTCAGGATCATTAATCCTGTACACGTCCATGCTGGTGAAATGGCCTCTCTACGACATGTTCAGGATCATTAATCCTGTCCACGTCCATGTTGGTCACATGGCCTCCGTTCGAATTGTTCAGGATCATTAATCCTGCCCACGTCCATGTTGGTGACATGGCCTCCGTACGAAATGTTCAGGATCATTAATCCTGCGCACGTCCATGTTGGTGACATGTCCTCCGTACGAAATGTTCAGGATCATTAATCCTGTCCACGTCCATGTTCGTGACATGGCCTCTGTACGAGATAATCCGGATCATTAATCCTGTCCACAACCATGTTGGTGACATAACCTCCGTGCGAAATGTTCAGGATCATTAATCCTGTCCACGTCCATGTTGGTGACATGGCCTCTGTACGACATGATCAGGATCATTAATCCTGCTCACGTCCATGTTGGTGACATGGCCTCTGTATGACATAATCAGGATCATTAATCCTGTCCACGTCCATGTTGGTGACATGGCCTCTGTACGACATGATCCGGATCATTAATCTGCCCACGTCCATGCTGGTGACATGGCCTCCGTACCAAATGTTCAGGATCATTAATCCTGCTCATGTCCATGCTGGTGGCATGGCCTCTGTACGACACGATCATGATCATTAATCCTGCTCGCGTCCATGCTGGTGACATGGCCTCTGTACGACATGTTCAGGATCATTAATCATGCCCACGTCCATATTGGTGACATTGCCTCCGTACGAAATGTTCAGGATCATTAATCCTGTCCAAGTCCATGTTGGTGACATGGCCTCTGTACGACATGATCAGGATCCTTAGTCCTGTCCTCGTCCATGTTGGTGACATGGCCTCCGTACGAAATGTTCAGGATCATTAATCCTGTCCAAGTCCATGTTGGTGACATGGCCTCTGTACGGCATGATCAGGATCAGTAATCCTGTTCACGTCCATGTTAGTGACATGGCTTCCGTACGAAATGTTCAGGATCATTAATCCTGTCCACGTCCATGCTGGTGATATGGCCTCTGTACGACATGTTCAGGATCATTAATCCTGTCCACGTCCATGTTGGTGACATGGCCTCCGTTCGAAATGTTCAGGATCATTAATCCTGTCAACGTCCATGTTGGTGACATGGCCTCCGTATGAAATGTTCAGGATCATTAATCCTGTCCACGTCTATGCTGGTGACATGGCCTCCGTACGAAATGTTCAGGATCATTAATCCTGTCGACGTCCATGCTGGTGACATGGCCTCCATACGACATGATCAGGATCATTAATCCTGCTCACGTCAATGCTGGTGACATGGCCTCTGTACATGTTCAGGATCATTAATCCTGCTCACGTCCATGTTGGTGACATGGCCTCCGTACGAAATGTTCGGGATCATTTATCCTGCTCACGTCCATGCTGGTGACATGGCCTCTGTACGACATGTTCAGGATCGTTTATCCTGCTCACGTCCATGTTGGTGACATGGCCTCCGTACGAAATGTTCGGGATCATTTATCCTGCTCACGTCCATGCTGGTGACATGGCCCCTGTACGACATGTTCAGGATCATTAATCATGCTCACGTCCATATTGGTGACATTGCCTCCGTACGAAATGATCAGGATCATTAATCCTGTCCAAGTCCATGTTGGTGACATGGCCTCTGTACGACATGATCAGGATCCTTAATCCTGTCCTCGTCCATGTTGGTGACATGGCCTCCGTACGAAATGTTCAGGATCATTAATCCTGTCCAAGTCCATGTTGGTGACATGGCCTCTGTCCGGCATGATCAGGATCATTAATCCTGTTCACGTCCATGTTGGTGACATGGCCTCCGTACGAAATGTTCAGGATCATTAATCCTGTCCACGTCCATGCTGGTGATATGACCTCTGTACGACATGTTCAGGATCATTAATCCTGTCCACGTCCATGTTGGTGACATGGCCTCCGTTCGAAATGTTCAGGATCATTAATCCTGCTCACGACCATGTTGGTGACATGGCCTCTGTACGAAATGATCATGATCATTAATCCTGCTCACGTCCATGCTGGTGACATGGCCTCCGTACGAAATGTTCAGGATCATTAATCCTGTCCACGTCCAAGTTGGTGACATGGCCTCCGTATGAAATGTTCAGGATCATTAATCCTGTCCACGTCTATGCTGGTGACATGGCCTCCGTACGAAATGTTCAGGATCATTAATCCTGTCTACGTCCATGCTGGTGATATGGCCTCCATACGAGATGATCAGGATCATTAATCCTGCTCACGTCAATGCTGGTGACATGGCCTCTGTACATGTTCAGGATCATTAATCCTGCTCACGTCCATGTTGGTGACATGGCCTCCGTACGAAATGTTCGGGATCATTTATCCTGCTCACGTCCATGCTGGTGACATGGCCTCTGTACGACATGTTCAGGATCGTTTATCATGCTCACGTCCATGTTGGTAACATGGCCTCCGTACGAAATGTTCAGGATCATTAATTCTGCCCACGTCCATGTTGGTGACATGGCCTCTGTACGAAATGTTCAGGATCATTAATCCTGTCCACGTCCATGTTGGTGACATGGACTCCGGTTCAGGATCATTAAGTCCATGTTCAGGATCATTAAGCTACATCTAATCTTTTAACTAGCTATCCCGCCAACGCCAGCCAATATTACAATACATTTTTAAACTTACTGATGACCAGGCACATAGAACTTACTATTTTGAGAATGAAAACTTTATAGACATGATATAAACATCTTTAACCAGCCTGGCCAACCGTTAAAACTGGTGCATCTAATAAGAGTTATCGACTCCTAATTCATTCTACGTATATTCAGTCACGGGTATTTAAATAACACGTAGATACACCTATACTTTAAATCGACACACATACATTAGTATATGATCTGAACACTAGTTTAGAATTTTGATAAAGAGTTTTGTAGTGTCATTTTGCCGTTATTTGGAGTGTTTCTTGAAGGCTTGAATTCATCTCTCTAGCTTTGCTGTTAAAGTCCATGTCTCACGTGCGTACAGAAATATTGAGATGACAGTGAAGCGCATCAACTTTATCGTGGACGTAAGTAAAAGGCTGATGTCATTCCAGTCGGTTTCAACAATACCAGCGCCGCAGTAGTCTGTCCAATCTTGGAGAGAACCTCAAGTTGGAACTTTCTTTTGAGTTCGCTGTACCAAGGTATTTAATGCTATCCTTACAGAACGGTATCGTTTGATGTTTGTCTCCAATGTTGTCTTGTCTGCCTTTAACGGTTTATATTCATGTTGCTCTAGTTCTGTCAAGTCACAGAGTACTTACTTTATGGCTTTCTAGGCTTTTTGTCTAATATATATACATGATCATTTATGTGATATACCTATACTACCTATTAATGCTGCCATGTTTGTTAAAGAATATAACCTGGCGGGGATATCTTTATTTACACTGTCCCGTTTTATTGGGCTGACAGTAGAGTAAGAGTGAGGTTTGGTGAACTCTAGTATCTAGTTACTTCCACAGCGGCCTTTTTTGCCACTGACCGTTCGAAGGCGGTAGCCCTATTGTCAACCATTTTATGTTTGTGATGCCATATCGTGCCTTATAATCATCTTTGTTGTTGTGTGTTTGTGGTTGCCTGTGATTCTTGAATGGTTACATTTCCTGTTCGAATTATATGTTTACTATTCACACTGTTTAAGACTCTATTTTGGGTATGGAATTAGCTAATAAGAGAGCAGCATAACGGGGAATAATACGGCCGTGGCGGTATGGTTAATGGGTTATTTCAATCTGGATCCCTAAAAACAATTTTCAGTCAAAGGTCAACGTGACTGACCTTGACTTTCGACCTACTGACCCGAACATTAATACAAACCATCCCCTCACTATAGGGTTTATTTTGTTTAGTTTTAAGGTTTAATTGATAGTATTCCTGAGTTAACGTGTGGAAATAAATAATTGTTTACGGAGGGACAGCCATAAGTTCACAATGAAAGAATGAATGAATGAATAAAAGAATGGATTGAAAGAATGAATGAATGAATGAATGAATGAATGAGCGAATGAATGAATGAATAAACGATCGATCGCTCAAACAAACGAACGCTCAACAAATACAAATATACTTACGTGTCGCGTCGGACTGGTTATTGATCGGTCTTATATGTTGGTCGTATGTATCAGTGACAAAACATTTAGCTCGTAAAGCCTTTATATCCTCGGGAGTCGGTGCATGCTGTGTGTGGTCTCCGTATATCATCGTTAGAGTGCAGGTAAAAAACAACACTGTGGAGTTAAATACCTTCATCGTCTCGCATACATATAATAAGTCTGAAAGATATGCATAATTAAGACAATAATTAAGACAAGACCACATTAAGCGCATGCATACGCTCAACGTATTGATAAACCATAGCAGTTGGGGTTTCCATATATAATTTGTACCGACCGTCCGAAAAAAAATAATTATAAAAAATAAATAAATATATATATAACTTTATTTGATCCCGGCAATAATACTATTTACAACATTGGTCATTTCATCTTAATTGGGCAAGCGCTTTTGAAGAGTATGCTAATTAATTTATTTCGTCATTTATTTATTTATTTATTCATTAACTTATTTATTCATTTGCATATTATCCGAGTAAGATGGAAAAAAGGTATTGTCAGCTGACAACAATTTATCTGGTTAAATATAAATTCTAGACATGACAACCTTACTTAAATAGCCTGTACATATCCATATTGAGCAACCACACCCTACATACATTATCAGTGGACGGCCAAGGTGATATAGAAGTATCAACATATACTGAACTCAACATGATTTTAGATGGATTCAAGTTGACGTATATATATTATTGCTGAGATCAAATAAGCTCATATATAAAACTATTTACAACATTGGTCATTTCGTCTAAACTGGGCAAAGGTTTTGAAGATACAGAGTATTTGAAGTTTGGTAACATTTTTACCCCACTCCGCAGTAAGTAGGTCAATTATATAATTGATTCTGTTTATTAATATTACAAAACACTGGTGCCCGTATTCATAAAACAACAGAAAATACAATACAATTTACCATATATCGCATATTGGTAAATATCATTATGGAAGCCTTCATTTTTAGAACTATGACATCACAGTTCTAAATTACCATATATGGAATATTTATAAATGTGTTAATCAACTGATTAAAAGTAGGAAAATACAGGAAAGGTATAAAAAATAAGTATACTAAAGTGTTATAATGCATTGAATGGTCAGTAAAGGATTTTGCATTCATTTGCAGTGAAAAATATTTTCTAACTTAATGCTTTGCCCTAAATGAGAAAACAATGGGCAATGAGAAAACAATGGGCAATGCACGACATGGAATTTAGTTGGGAATCAGCATCAAACCACAATTCCTTTATCAAACGAAATAATCTAAACTAAAGAATGAATTAAATATGTTGAGTTATTAGACGAATTTATCTTACCTGTTTACCACTCAAAGGTCAGCGTTAAATATAATAAAAACTCCAATCAACCGAAGGTCGAAGATCGCGCACCTATGCAATGACTGATAATATGTTTATTCTTTCAAACAGGATCGACTCTGGCGGTGTTTATTATCTTAATATATGAGTGCTATAATTAACAGACGACATCACCATATCGACATTAGAACTCTGTTTATGATCGTTATAATCATAAACCACACCATGCCTGATTGCCACAAGTAAAGGATACCTGAGCCTCTTACAATAAAATAAGGCCATGATTAAAATCAAATGTGTTTGCTTAAACTCGACCGGTCCAAAAAACAGCAAAAATAGTCCGAATATAAAAGTAGATATAAAAATCGAACAGGAAAATGTGCATTCAAGGACGACAGTCAACCACAAACATACAGAAAAACAAACAACAACTATCAAGATGAATAAAAGGCAAGATACAACATCACAAACGAAAAAGTGTTGACAATAGGGATACCGCCTTGGAACGGTCAGTGGCAAAAAAGGCCGCTGGGGTTTAAACCAGGTTCTAGTTGCACCAAACCTCACGCTTACCCTGTTATCCCAATAAACGGGATAGAGTAAATAAAAATATCCCCGCCATGTTATATATAATATCTAACAAACAAGGCAGTATTAAGCAATAATAGCAATTAAGTAAAATACATAAAAGAAAAGCTTAGACAGCCTCAAAGCAAGCACTGAATGACTTGGCAGAAAATAAATATAAAAAGATCGGACAGGGAAAGTAGCATTCAAGGAGGACAGTCAACCACAAAACACAGAAACAAACACGCAAACAGACAAACAAGAAGGCAAAAGCAATAATAAATGCAAACGACATCACAAACACAAAAGGGTTGACAATAGGGCTACCGCCTTGGCACGGTTCTAAACCGGTTCTAGGGTTTATACAATAGTACAATACTTGGGTTAATAGACAAAACACTCGCCAGCTGTTTCTGCAGAAACTTAATACGCTCTCAAATAATTTAGGACATAAAAGAACGACGCGATGCGTATACAATACTTGGGTTAATAGACAAAACACTCGCCAGCTGTTTCTGCAGACACTACGCTGTCAAATAATTTATGAACTAAAAGAGCGAGGCGATGCGTATACAATACGTGTGTTAATAGACAAAACACTCGCCAGCTGTTTCTGCAGACACTTAATACGCTGTCAAGTAAATCAGGACATAAAAGAGCGACGCGATGCGTATACAATACTTGGGTTAATAGACAATACACTCGCCAGCTGTTTCTGCAGACACTTAATACGCTGGCAAATAATGTATGACACTAAAAGAGCGAGGCGATGCGTATACAATACGTGTGTTAATAGACAAAACACTCGCCAGCTGTTTCTGCAGACACTTAATACGCTGTCAAATAATTTAGGACATGAAAGAGCGAGGCGATGCATATACACTACTTGGGTTAATAGACAAAACACTCGCCAGCTGTTTCTGCAGACACTTAATACGCTGTTAAATAATTCAGGACATGAAAGAGCGACGCGATGCGTAAAAAATACGTAGGTTAAGAGACTTAAACTGTAAATGCTCTTGCTGTCATAACTTGGTTACTCGACAGGGCGAGAATGTTCATGATATAACTACGTTTTACCAGGAAGTACACATGCCGAAACGTGTGCACGCTTTATTAAAACCTTCTTGTCGTTTATAAGTAACCACCTTCCTATCTTGTATTGGTAACCTCATGTGTGTATGTATGTGTGTGTGCAATTTACTTCGTAGGAACTTTTTTTTAATTTGTATATAATATTTATAATATTTAATTAATTTGACTATGCAGTCAAACAACTGAGAATATTTTTTACTTTAATTATAACACTGTGCTTGTGAATTATAACATATACTAAGTTAGCCTTAGCTATCTTAGCCTAGTCTTTTGGCTGTTACTTGTGATACGCAGGCTTCATAACCGCTGAACTAAATTCCATTATGTTTATTTCGCTCTTCGGGGCATTTAATTTTATTAGATACTGGGACCATACGCCGTTCGACATGGGAAAGCATATAACTCCATGTCCACCGCCGTATGCATGCCATCTTCGGGATGGTTAAAATTGTGTACTATTGATTTTATGAATATTGAGTTCTGCTCAACCCGGGGCTAGAGGGCGTGAGCGGTAGCTAGCATATTTCACTACCGCTCATGAACAGTCTCAATCAAACCTACAGACTACAATATTTCGTATGTGTCGTGCTCGGCCGTTTCCAGAGGACCATTATCATACTCTTTTTGTTTTAGGTATCTTCCTCTACTTAATCATTTAATCATAATATTAATTATGATTGGATCTCTATCACTTCTTTCAAGATTTATTTTGTTTCATTCTCTCGAACATTTTGCCCTATATTTCAGTTTGTGTAACCATAGAGTCCTCCAGTGTTGGTATTTTGTGTAACCATCGAGTTGTCTTAACACCAGTCAAAAGTTATGTCGGTATCGGATGCAATGTGTGGAACAGGTCATAAGGTCCTCCAGTGTTGGTATTGTATGTAAAGTTCCACTTTTTACTTGTTATACAAGAAAAACATTCGCTACATAGCAGCTTTGTGATTTTCAAAACTATGTCGTGTAGAGTTTGGGAATATCTCCCTAAATTTGTTTAATACATTCATATTTAATGCATCGACAGTGCTTTATCAGTGGTGTCCATATTCAAAACATGGACAAAAGTTACATACTTATCATAATGCCTCAATTTAAGGGTATTCCATTTGATCATTGGTTTATTGTTGGGCCAATTCTTTTAGATCGATGAGGTTTCATTATCCTGCACCAGGTTGATGTTTTATTTATACTGCACCAGGTATTTTTGCACAGCCCTTTAAACCAGTTAGTGCATGGTCACCAACTTATAAAACCCTTCTGTGCTGTGTCGATTCAAAATAACAACTTCTCTGCAGGGTTCCACACTACAGAGTGTGTGTGTGTGTGTTTGTGTAGCTCTGGGGTTTATAGTCATTAGTCATAGTCAAAGTTATATAAACTCCAAAAGGTATATTGAACATTAGAACCTGGGCAGGTTGCAAATTGTATTTTAATAACACATTTCCTCCAAGTTTTAGGTTGTCATACAAGAAGGTGATAAATGAGATAAATGTCGTTCCAATAGTCAGCATCACATGACATCTTTCTGTATTAGTTAAAGTGAGTTTACACAGTTGTGTGGCTAACTTTTTTAATGCGGGCTAGTTTACTTGAAAAGGATACATGTTCTTCGTGTATTGCTGTCGGAGTGTTACATGGTTTAGCCTTTATGATTGATACACAAGTCTAAGAACCGATCGTAGGTTAAGGGTCAAAATGCAGTTAAAGACCTGTTCAGATTAGATATAAACTTGATTATCAAGGTGGCAAAAGTTATTACAATTGGGTAAATGTGCATATTATATACAGACAAATGTATATCAGTTGTTTGCTGACTGAAATGAAATAACAGTGGCACACGAAACAGGAGGAAAGGATACATGCTTCATCAGAAATCATTCAATGTTCAAGGTCTGAAATAGAGTAACATGTACACTTTACACTTATATTATTTTTTATTTCTGCTGCTAATTTATGACAACTTCGAAACGTTTAACAATCAATTTGGGTTTGACGCCACACATTAAAGGTTACAATCTTCCTCAAGCCTTTACATACTGTATATTTTTCTGACATTTATTTATATTATCAATGTCTGATGCATCAACTCACGTGATCCTTGGGAACTGGTTTAGAGAAATACCCATTAAAGGTTCTTAGAAAGCATGTTAGGCTTCTGACCGAGTTTTTGGAGTCAATTTATATAATGTGGTCGTTATTTGGTCTCCTATACTTTCTAGGCTTTCATGGCGTTAGCCTAACTACCCTTTTGCAAAAGAAAGGGCCAGAAAGTGACTAAACAGTTAAGCTGTTACGGCGATAATAGTTATTGGGGGCCTTCTTCTGCTACAAGAATACATTCAGGCTGATGATACCTGTCTTGAACCGGATGGTGTTCATTTCTCAAATATGGGGAACAACTTGTTTCTTAACCTGTTTTCCGGCTGGATTTGAATGTTTCATTAAAAGTGGGCAGCGATAAGGAAATATATACTTTTTTGGCACCGTTTCTGTTTTGGGCATGGCATTCGGATATTTTGCTTTTGATACGCACTCTTCGCTGCTGCCAAAAAATTGTTTCCTCCGTTTTTGGCGATGGATAGGAGCCTGGACACTCAATGATGCGCGTGTCCGCCGAATTTTTCACTAAAAGTAGGCAGTGATAAGGAAAATATATTCCTTTTTGGACCGGTTTTGTTTTGGGCGTGGCATTAGGATACTTTGCTTTTGGTTGTCACTCTTCGCTGCTGCCAAAAAATGTTTCCCCTATTTTTGGCGGTGGATGGGAGCCTGAACACTCTAGGACTTGGAGTGTTTGGGCACCCATCCATATGGCGGGCAGCGAAGGTGTGAAAGGAACGACATATACGTTTCAGTTTAACTTTATTCAGCTCCTGTATACCCAGAGACTGAATTGTAATCTAAACATAAATTATGTACAAATTTGCTGTCCGTACGAATTGCTAAAAAACATTTTAAATTGATTGAATTCGGTGCACTTGTAAGTATGCTTGAATATCAACCGTGCTTTCAACACTTGCTTAAATGCTTATCAGAAAAGTTGCTTTCATAATGAACAGTTAATTTGGTGCACATGTATTTATGTCCTTAATATTGTAATATTCAATTTGCTTTATTGATTAATGCTTTCTGCTGTAAGGGCTTGCCATAATGTCTTTTGTGCTTACCGGCAGCCCAATTGTTAAACATTCAATCCATGCCACGCCCAATATTTGCCAAATCTATTAAAGTTTAAAAAAAATAATATTTGTATGTGTTGTTATTACAGTGCTCTCCAATAATACTGACTATAATATCTGTTATGGTCAATGGTTATTGGAGGCAACACTAGCTGTAGATAATTATTGAGATTGAGTAAATTTCACGGTGCATTTTTTACATGCACACCGGCTGTCAAGATTTTAACAGAGAGGTATGATGTTTTTTGAGCTTACAGTTAAAAACTTAATTTCCCTCCCTCCCGACCCACAGGATCATTGATTTAAATCGACACTAGTGTCATCACATTGTATAAGTACAAAAAGAGTATGATAATGGGCCTTTGGAAACGGCCGAACACGACACATACGAAATATTGCAGTCTCGGTTTGGTTGAGACTGTTCATGAGTGGGAGTGAGATATGCTAGCTACCGCTCACGTCCTCTAGTCCCGGGTTGAGCAGAACTTAATATTCATAAAATCAACCGCACAAAATTTTAACCATCCCGAAGATGGCATGCATATGGCGGTGGACATGGAGTTAGCCTTCTTTAATGTATTCCCCATGTCGTACGGCGTATGGTCCCAGTATCTAATAAAATGAAATGCCCCGAAGAGCGAAATAAACATTAGGGAATTTAGTTGGGAGCAGCGGTTATGAAGCCTCAAGTTCATTTAGACTTTTCGCTATTTGTCAAGACTTCTATTCAAAAGATGCTTTTTTATGTTGCAATTAATATCGTTACAGTGTTTTATGTTGCAAGATCATGTTGCAGTGTTTTATGTTGCAAGATCATGTTGCTTTCTCTGAATTATATATTTCAGTTGATGTCTTCATCTGGATCCACTTACCTAGTCAACGATTACTGGCGTGGCATGGACATTACGTGCACTTATATACTTGCTGGAACTTTTGGACTATAACTAGTTGATGTGTTAAATGTTGTAGTGTTTAATTATTGGCGGGCAGCGAAGGTGTGAAAGGAAGGACATATACGTTTCAGTTTAACTTTATTCAGCTCCTGTATACCCAGAGACTGAATTGTAATCTAAACATAAATTATATACAAATTTGCTGTCCGTACGAATTGCTAAAAAACATTTTAAATTGATTGAATTCGGTGCACTTGTAATTATGCTTGAATATCAACCGTGCTTTCAACACTTGCTTAAATGCTTATCAGAAAAGTTGCTTTCATAATGAACAGTTAATTTGGTGCACATGTATTTATGTCCTTAATATTGTAATATTCAATTTGCTTTATTGCTTAATGCTTTCTGCTGTAAGGGCTTGCCATAATGGTCTTTTGTGCTTACCGGCAGCCCAATTGTTAAACATTCAATCCATGCCACGCCCAATATTTGCCAAATCTATTAAAGTTTAAAAAAAAAAAATTTGTATGTGTTGTTATTACAGTGCTCTCCAATAATATGTATATATATATATTTATATATAGGGAGACATATTTGCGAACTACCAAGGACAGATTACCTTCGGATGAACTACGGTAGGGCGCATAGCTATGATGAGAGACACAGAAATCAAACGTATGCATTCACTTCCTAAAAAGGATGTGTGTGTGTGTGTGTGTATTTCTAAGGATTATAGTCCCTCCACCTACGACAGGCGTCCTACCCGACGATTGTAGGCACAATGTCTGGACTTTTATCTGTGTGTTGTTGTGTGATGTGATGATATGTCTACTTGAAGCAGCGAACTCAATGGTTTCTTTATAGTGCTGCCACACTGGAATACCACGCCGTAGTAGACATGATACCCCCACCCACCCAGTCACATTATTCTGACACTGGTCAATCAGTCGTAGCACTACCCATTATTTGCTCGTCAGGCAAGGGTTACAAGTGACTACTCCATTTTTAGAGTCTTTGGTATGACGCGGTCAGGGGACTCGAACCCACGACCTCCCGAATGCAAGGCAGACGCTATAACCACTACACCACAATGCTTCGGTTCCTAAAAAGGATGTGTGTGTGTGTATTTCTAAGGATTATAGTCCTTCCACCTACGACAGGCGTCCTACCCGACGATTATAGGCACAATGTCTGGACTTTTATCTGTGTGTTGTTGTGTGATGTGATGATATGTCTACTTGAAGCAGCGAACTCAATGGTTGCTTTATAGTGCTGCCACACTGGAATACCACGCCGTAGTAGACATGATACCCCGACCCACCCAGTCACATTATTCTGACCCTTCTCAATCAGTCGTAGCACTACCCATTATTTGCTTGTCAGGCAAGGGTTACAAGTGACTACTCCATTTTTAAAGTCTTTGGTATGACGCGGTCAGAGGACTCGAACCCACGACCTCTCGAATGCAAGGCAGACGCTATAACTACTACACCACAATGCTTCGGTTCCTAAAAAGGATAGCTGCAACACACGCTGATATACTCCATATCATAACGCACTCGCCTGGTGGCACAATTTGGGTTTTAAACATATTAATTTTACATCGATTGCGAAACAAGTTCTTGCAACTTAGATTAATCACTCTCGATGGCTTCCTGGGTAGAACCAGTACTAAGCAATGTGGATTAATTATCTTGCTCAAGGATAAATAACGTGGCCGCGACGGAGGATCGAACCCACGACCTCTCGATCAGGAGTTCGGCGCTCTACCACTAGACCACGCACTCCAACATTTACACGCATACATACAAACAATTATAGCTCATATGAGTCACATTTAAGTATTCAACCACACACACACACACACTATATTAAGACATCGACAATGAAAGATGCTGGATAACTAGGATACTGTGATTTCAGTAAATGGTATATATTAAAGGGAGATAAGTTAAACTCACAACGGCTCACAATTATATATATATACACTGAATGATAGTCCCTGATTTAATATATATTCGTCAATGAAATTCTTTACCTTATTGACAGTTTATCAAAACTACTGTATCAACACAGTGTTAAATAAGAATGTAGGTCAACAATCGTATCTGGATGTTGTTTAAGGTAAACAACGTATCCGGATGTGTTTTAAGGTAAACAATCTTATCGGGATGTGTTTAAGAACAATCGTATCCGGATGTTTTTTAAGGTAAACAATCGTATCCGAATGTTGTTTAAGGTAACCAATCATATCCGGATGTTTTTTTAAGGTAAACAATCTTATCGGGATGTTGTTTAAGGTCAACATTCGTATCCGGATGTTGTTTAAGATAAACAATCTTATCGGGATGTTGTTTAAGGTCAACAATCGTATCCGGATGTTTTTTAAGGTAAACAGTCGTATTCGGATGTTGTTTAAGGTAAACAATCTTATCGGAATGTGTTTAAGGTAAACAATCTTATCGGGATGTGTTTAAGGTAAACAACCGTATCGGGATGTGTTTTAAGGTAAACAATCTTATCGGGATGTGTTTAAGGTAAACAACCGTATCGGGATGTGTTTTAATGTAAACAATCTTATCGGGATATGTTTAAGGTAAACAACCGTATCGGGATGTGTTTAAGGTAAACAATCTTATCGGGATGTGTTTAAGATAAACAATCTTATCGTGATGTGTTTAAGGTAAACAACCGTATCGGGATGTGTTTAAGGTAAACAACCGTATCGGGATGTGTTTAAGGTAAACAATCTTGTCCGACTGTTTTTTAAGGTAAACAATCGTATCCGAATGTTTTTTAAGGTAAACAATCGTATCCGGATGTTTTTTAAGGTAAACAATCATATCCGGATGTTTTTTTAAGGTAAACAATCTTATCGGGATGTTGTTTAAGGTCAACAATCGTATCCGGATGTTGTTTAAGGTAAACAATCTTATCGGTATGTTGTTTAAGGTCAACAATCGTATCCAGTCGTATTCGGATGTTGTTTAAGGTAAACAATCTTATCGGAATGTGTTTAAGGTAGACAATCTTGTCGGAATGTGTTTAAGGTAAACAACCGTATCGGGATGTGTTTTAAGGTAAACAATCTTATCGGGATGTGTTTAAGGTAAACATCCGTATCGGGATGTGTTTTAATGTAAACAATCTTATCGGGATATGTTTAAGGTAAACAACCGTATCGGGATGTGTTTAAGGTAAACAATCTTATCGGGATGTGTTTAAGATAAACAATCTTATCGTGATGTGTTTAAGGTAAACAACCGTATCGGGATGTGTTTAAGGTAAACAACCGTATCGGAATGTGTTTAAGGTAAACAACCGTATCGGGATGTGTTTAAGGTAAACAATATTGTCCGAATGTTTTTTAAGGTAAACAATCGTATCCGAATGTTTTTTAAGGTAAACAATCGTATCCGGATGTTTTTTAAGGTAAACAACCGTATCGGAATGTGTTTAAGGTAAACCATCTTGTCGGAATGTTTTTTAAGGTAAACAATCGTATCCGGATGTGTTTTAAGGTAAACAATATTGTCGGATTTTTTTTTAAGGTAAACAATCTTATCGGGATGTGTTTAAGGTAAACAATCGTATCGGGATGTGTTTTAATGTAAACAATCTTATCGGGATGTGTTTAAGGTAAACAACCGTATCGGGATGTGTTTACGGTAAACACTCTTATCGGGATGTGTTTTAAGTTAAACAATCTTATCGGGATGTGTTTAAGGTAAACAATCTTATCGGGATGGGTTTAAGGTAAACAACCGTATCCGGATGTTGTTTAAGGTAAACAATCTTGCCGGGATGTGTTTTAAGGTAAACAATATTATCCGAATGTTTTTTAAGGTAAACAATCGTATCCGAATGTTTTTTAAGGTAAACAATCGTATCCGGATGTTTTTTAAGGTAAACAACCGTATCGGAATGTGTTTAAGGTAAACAATCTTGTCGGAATGTTTTTTAAGGTAAACAATCGTGTCCGGATGTGTTTTAAGGTTAACAATCTTGTCGGAATGTTTTTTAAGGTCAACAATCGTATCCGGATGTGTTTTAAGGTAAACAACCGTATCGGGATGTGTTTTAATGTAAACAATCTTATCGGGATGTGGTTAAGGTAACCAACCGTATTGGGATGTGTTTTAAGGTAAACAATCTTATCGGGATGTGTTTAAGGTAAAGAATCTTGTCGGAATGTGTTGAAGGTAAACAGTCTTGTCGGGATGTGTTTAAGGTAAACAATCTTGTCCGAATGTTTTTTAAGGTAAACAATCGTATCCGAATGTTTTTTAAGGTAAACAATCGTATCCGGATGATTTTTAAGGTAAACAGCCGTATCTGAATGTGTTTAAGGTAAACAATCTTGTCGGAATGTTTTTTAAGGTAGACAATCGTATCCGGATGTGTTTTAAGGTAAACAATCTTGTCGGAATGTTTTTTGAGGTAAACAATCGTATCCGGATGTTTTTTAAGGTAAACAATCGTATCGGAATGTGTTTAAGGTAAACAATCTTGTAGGAATGTTTTTTAAGGTAAACAACCGTATCCGGATGTTGTTTAAGGTAAACAATCGTATCGGAATGTGTTTATGGTAAACAATCTTGTCGGAATGTGTTTAAGGTAAACAACCGTATCCGGATGTTGTTTAAGGTAAACAATCGTATCGGAATGTGTTTAAGGTAAACAATCTTGTCGGAATGTTTTTTAAGGTAACCAACCGTATCCGGGTGTTGTTTAAGGTAAACAATCGTATCGGAATGTGTTTAAGGTAAACAATCGTATCCGAATGTTTTTTAAGGTAAACAATCGTATCCGGATGTTTTTTAAGGTAAACAATCGTATCCGAATGTTTTTTAAGATAAACAATCGTATCCGGATGTGTTTTAAGGTAAACAATCTTATCGGGATGTGTTTAAGGTAAACAATCTTGTCGGGATATGCTTTAGGTAAACAATCGTGTCGGAATGTGTTTAAGGTAAACAATCTTGTAGGGATGTGTTTTAAGGTAAACAATCGTATCCGGATGTGTTTTAAGGTAAACAATCTTATCGGAATGTGTTTAAGTTAAACAATCGTATCCGGATGTGTTTTAAGGTAAACAATCGTATCCGGATGTGCTTTAAGGTAAACAACCGTATCCGGATGTGTTAAAGGTTAACAATCTTGTCGGAATGTATTTAAGGTAAACAATCTTGTCGGAATGTGTTTAAGGTAAACAATCTTGTCGGAATGTGTTTAAGGTAAACAATTGTATCCGGATGTGTTTTAAGGTAAACAATCGTATCTGGATGTGTTTTAAGGTAAACAATCTTATCGGAATGTGTTTAAGGTAAACAATCGTATCCGGATGTGTTTTAAGGTAAACAATCGTATCCGGATGTGTTTTAAGGTAAACAACCGTATCCGGATGTGTTTAAGGCAAACAATGTTGTCGGAATGTGTTTAAGGTAAACAATCTTATCGGAATGTGTTTAAGGTAAACAATCTTGTCGGAATGTGTTTAAGGTAAACAATCTTGTCGGAATGTGTTTAAGGTAAACAACCGTATCGGAATGTGTTTAAGATTAACAATCTTGTCGGAATGTGTTTAAGGTAAACAACCGTATCGGGATGTGTTTAAGGTATACAATCTTGTCGGAATGTGTTTAAGGTAAACAACCGTATCGGGATGTGTTTAAGGTAAACAATCTTGTCGGAATGTGTTTAAGGTAAACAACCGTATCGGGATGTGTTTAAGGTAAATAATCTTGTCGGAATGTGTTTAAGGTAAACAACCGTATCTGGATGTGTTTAAGGTAAACAATCTTGTCGGGATGTGTTTAAGGTAAACAATCTTGTCGGGATGTGTTTAAGGTAAACAATCTTGTCGGTATGTGTTTACGGTAAACAATTGTATCCGAATATTTTTTAAGGTAATCAATCATATCCGGATGTTTTTTAAGGTAAACAACCGTATCGGGATGTGTTTAAGGTAAACAATCTTTTCGGGATGTGTTTAAGGTAAACAATATTGTCGGGATGTGTTTAAGGTAAACAATCTTATCGGAATGTGTTTAAGGTAAACAATCTTGTCGGGATGTGTTTAAGCTAAACAACCGTATCCGGATGTGTTTTAAGATAAACAATCTTATCGGAATGTGTTTAAGGTAAACAATCTTGTCGGGATGTGTTTAAGGTAAACAACCGTATCGGGATGTGTTTAAGGTAAACAATCTTGTCGGAATGGGTTTAAGGTAAACAATCTTGTCGGAATGTGTTAAAGGTAAACAATCTTGTCGGGATGTGTTTAAGGTAAACAATCTTATCGGGATGTGTTTAAGGTAAACAATCTTGTCGGAATGTGTTTAAGGTAAACAATCTTGTCGGAATGTGTTTAAGGTAAACAATCTTGTCGGAATGTGTGTAAGGTAAACAACCTTGTCGGGATGTGTTTAAGGTAAACAACCGTATCGGAATGTGTTTAAGGTAAAAAATCTTGTCGGAATGTGTGTAAGGTAAACAACCTTGTCGGGATGTGTTTAAGGTAAACAACCGTATCGGAATGTGTTTAAGGTAAACAATCTTGTCGGAATGTCTTTAAGGTAAACAACCGTATCGGGATGTGTTTAAGGTAAACAACCGTATCCGGATGTGTTTTAAGGTAAACAATCTTATCGGAATTTGTTCAAGGTAAACAATCTTGTCGGGATGTGTTTAAGGTAAACAACCGTATTGGGATGTGTTTAAGGTAAACAATCTTGTCGGGATGTGTTTAAGGTAAACAATATTGTCGGAATGTGTTAAAGGTAAATAATCTTGTCGGGATGTGTTTAAGGTAAACAACCGTATCGGAATGTGTTTAAGGTAAACAATCTTGTCGGAATGTGTTTAAGGTAAACAACCTTATCGGGATATGTTTAAGGTAAACAATCTTGTCGGAATGTGTTTAAGGTAAACAACCGTATCGGGATGTGTTTAAGGTAAACAATCTTGTCGGGATGTGTTTAAGGTAAACAATCTTGTCGGGATGTGTTTAATGTAAACAATCTTGTCGGAATGTGTTTAAGGTAAACAATCGTATCCGAATATTTTTTAAGGTAAACAATCATATCCGGATGTTTTTTAAGGTAAACAACCGTATCGGGATGTGTTTAAGGTAAACAATCTTGTCGGAATGTGTTTAAGGTAAACAACCGTATCGGGATGTGTTGAAGGTAAACAATCTTGTCGGGATGTGTTTAAGGTAAACAATCTTGTCCGAATGTTTTTTAAGGTAAACAATCGTACCCGAATGTTTTTTAAGGTAAACAATCGTATCCGGATGTTTTTTAAGGTAAACAACCGTATCGGAATGTGTTTGAGGTAAAATTCTTGTCGGAATGTTTTTTAAGGTAAACAACCGTATCCGGATGTGTTTAAGGTAAACAATCTTGTCGGAATGTTTTTTAAGGTAAACAATCGTATCCGGATGTTTTTTAAGGTAAACAATCGTATCGGAATGTTTTTTAAGGTAAACAATCGTATCCGGATGTTTTTTAAGGTTAACAATCGTATCCGAATGTTTTTTAAGGTAAACAATCGTATCCGGATGTGTTTTAAGGTAAACAATCTTGTCGGGATGTGTTTAAGGTAAACAATCTTGTCGGGATGTGTTTTAGGTAAACAATCTTGTCGGGATGTGTTTTAGGTAAACAATCTTATCGGAATGTGTTTAAGGTAAACAATCGTATCCGGATGTGTTTTAAGGTAAACAATCGTATCCGGATGTGTTTTAAGGTAAACAATCTTATCGGAATGTGTTTAAGGTAAACAATCTTGTCGGGATGTGTTTAAGGTAAACAACCGTTTCGGGATGTGTTTAAGGTAAACAATCGTGTCGGGATGTGTTTTAGGTAAACAATCGTATCCGGATGTGTTTAAGGTAAACAATCTTGTCGGGATGTGTTTTAAGGTAAACAATCGTATCCGGATGTGTTTAAGGTAAACAATCTTGTCTGAATGTGTTTAAGGTAAACAATCTTGTCGGAATGTGTTTAAGGTAAACAATCTTGTCGGGATGTGTTTAAGGTAAACAATCTTGTCGGAATATGTTTAAGGTAAACAACCGTATCGGAATGTGTTTAAGGTAAACAATCTTGTCGGAATGTGTTCAGTGTAAACAACCGTATCGGGATGTGTTTAAGGTAAACAATCTTGTCGGAATGTGTTTAAGGTAAACAACCGTATCGGGATGTGTTTAAATTAAACAATCTTGTCGGAATGTGTTTAAGGTAAACAATCTTGTCGGGATGTGTTTAAGGTAAACAATCTTGTCGGAATGTGTTTAAGGTAAACAATTGTATCCGGATGTGTTTTAAGGTAAACAATCGTATCCGGATGTGTTTTAAGGTAAACAATCTTTTCGGAATGTGTTTAAGGTAAACAATCGTACCCGGATGTGTTTTAAGGTAAACAATCGTATCCGGATGTGTTTTAAGGTAAACAACCGTATCCGGATGTGTTTAAGGCAAACAATGTTGTCGGAATGTGTTTAAGGTAAACAATCTTATCGGAATGTGTTTAAGGTAAACAATCTTGTCGGAATGTGTTTAAGGTAAACAATCTTGTCGGAATGTGTTTAAGGTAAACAACCGTATCGGAATGTGTTTAAGATAAACAATCTTGTCGGAATGTGTTTAAGGTAAACAACCGTATCGGGATGTGTTTAAGGTATACAATCTTGTCGGAATGTGTTTAAGGTAAACAACCGTATCGGGATGTGTTTAAGGTAAACAATCTTGTCGGAATGTGTTTAAGGTAAACAACCGTATCGGGATGTGTTTAAGGTAAATAATCTTGTCGGAATGTGTTTAAGGTAAACAACCGTATCTGGATGTGTTTAAGGTAAACAATCTTGTCGGGATGTGTTTAAGGTAAACAATCTTGTCGGGATGTGTTTAAGGTAAACAATCTTGTCGGTATGTGTTTACGGTAAACAATTGTATCCGAATATTTTTTAAGGTAATCAATCATATCCGGATGTTTTTTAAGGTAAACAACCGTATTGGGATGTGTTTAAGGTAAACAATCTTTTCGGGATGTGTTTAAGGTAAACAATCTTGTCGGGATGTGTTTAAGGTAAACAATCTTATCGAAATGTGTTTAAGGTAAACAATCTTGTCGGGATGTGTTTAAGGTAAACAACCGTATCGGGATGTGTTTAAGGTAAACAATCGTGTCGGGATGTGTTTTAGGTAAACAATCGTATCCGGATGTGTTTAAGGTAAACAATCTTGTCGGGATGTGTTTTAAGGTAAACAATCGTATCCGGATGTGTTTAAGGTAAACAATCTTGTCTGAATGTGTTTAAGGTAAACAATCGTGTCGGAATGTGTTTAAGGTAAACAATCTTGTCGGGATGTGTTTAAGGTAAACAATCTTGTCGGAATATGTTTAAGGTAAACAACCGTATCGGAATGTGTTTAAGGTAAACAATCTTGTCGGAATGTGTTCAAGGTAAACAACCGTATCGGGATGTGTTTAAGGTAAACAATCTTGTCGGAATGTGTTTAAGGTAAACAACCGTATCGGGATGTGTTTAAATTAAACAATCTTGTCGGAATGTGTTTAAGGTAAACAATCTTGTCGGGATGTGTTTAAGGTAAACAATCTTGTCGGAATGTGTTTAAGGTAAACAATCGTATCCGAATATTTTTTAAGGTAAACATTCATATCCGGATGTTTTTTAAGGTAAACAACCGTATCGGGATGTGTTTAAGGTAAACAATCTTGTCGGAATGTGTTTAAGGTAAACAACCGTATCGGGATGTGTTTAAGGTAAACAATCTTGTCGGGATGTGTTTAAGGTAAACAATCTTGTCGGGATGTGTTTAAGGTAACCAACCGTATCCGGATGTGTTTTAAGGTAAACAATCTTATCGGAATGTGTTTAAGGTAAACAATCTTGTCGGGATGTGTTTAAGGTAAACAACCGTATCGGGATGTGTTAAAGGTAAACAATCTTGTCGGAATGTGTTTAAGGTAAACAATCTTGTCGGAATGTGTTTAAGGTGAACAATCTTGTCGGAATGTGTTTAAGGTACACAATATTGTCGGAATGTGTTTAAGGTAAACATCTGTATCGGAATGTGTTTAAGGTAAACAATCTTGCCGGAATGTGTTTAAGGTAAACAACCGTATCGGGATATGTTTAAGGTAAACAACCGTATCCGGATGTGTTTTAAGGTAAACAATCTTATCGGAATGTGTTTAAGGTAAACAATCTTGTCGGGATGTGTTTAAGGTAAACAACCGTATCGGGATGTGTTTAAGGTAAACAATCTTTTCGGAATGTGTTAAAGGTAAACAATCGTATCCGAATATTTTTTAAGGTAAACAATCATATCCGGATGTTTTTTAAGGTAAACAACCGTATCGGGATGTGTTTAAGGTAAACAATATTGTCGGAACGTGTTGAAGGTAAACAACCGTATCGTGATGTGTTTAAGGTAAACAATCTTGTCGGGATGTGTTTAAGGTAAACAACCGTATCGGAATGTGTTTAAGGTAAACAATCTTGTCGGGATGTGTTTAAGGTAAACAACCGTATCGGAATGTGTTTAAGGTAAACAATCTTGTCGGAATGTGTTTAAGGTAAACAATCTTGTCGGGATGTGTTTAAGGTAAACAATCTTGTCGGAATGTATTTAGGGTAAACAACCGTATCGGGATGTGTTTAAGGTAAACAATCTTGTCGGGATGTGTTTAAGGTAAACAATCTTGTCGGGATGTGTTTTAGGTAAACAATTTTGTCGGAATGTGTTTAAGGTAAACAATCTTGTCGAGATGTGTTTAAGGTAAACAATCTTGTCGGGATGTGTTTAAGGTAAACAATCTCGTCGGAATGTGTAAACAATCGTATCCGAATATTTTTTAAGGTAAACAATCATATCCGGATGTTTTTTTAAGTAAACAACCGTATCGGGATGTGTTTAAGGTAAACAATCTTGTCGGAATGTTTTTTAAAGTAAACAATCTTATCGGGATGTTTTTTAAGGTAAACAATCGTATCCGGAACATCGCCACAATGCACTAAACGAACGCTAGTGTGAATGTTAAAAGATACTGATAAGGGAGATCCTTTGGGGGCAACAAACACAAAGAGAAAGAATAAAGTAGCAGACTCGGTCTTATTGCGTCATATGTTCATGAGAGGTAATGTAAGAAGCAACACCTCTCACGCCGCCTAGCACCAGCTTAAGCAGTATTCTACTTCAAAGCTACATATATTAGGCTCGTAAATCCCAAAGGACAATTAGAAACACTTCACTGGCCAATCGAAGGCGGTAGCCCTATTGTCAACCCTTTTGTGTATGTGATGTCTTATTTGGCCTTTTATTCATCTTTAAATTTGTTCTTTGTTTCTGTGTTTTTTATGGTTGATTGTCGTCCTTGAATGATGCTTTTCCTGTTCGATTTATATATCTATATTTAATACTTATATCGCTTTTTGATTCCATGTTTTAACATTTTCAGTGCAGGGTTTCAAAATAAAACAAGAGAGCAGTATATTATATTGGTTTGCATCATAATAACGTATTTTTCTTGCATCAT
This sequence comes from Cyrtodaria siliqua, assembly GCA_037043455.1. Taxonomy (NCBI): domain Eukaryota; kingdom Metazoa; phylum Mollusca; class Bivalvia; order Adapedonta; family Hiatellidae; genus Cyrtodaria; species Cyrtodaria siliqua. The sequence goes on from JAWPHD010005114.1 coordinate 67,617, forward strand.
TAAGATAGTAGGTTTTTATGTAATTTTAACTCGATTGGTACACCAGCACCGTCACAAATCCAATATCAAACTTAACGTTGTTTGGTACAAATTCGCGTCACCAAGTGAACCAGATCAGCCTGTGTCACATACTGTTGTACATTTTGTTTGTTAGTCGTGGGAGAGGTATTCATTACGTGGTCCTGCCTTAATACCATTAAGCGATGGGAAAGTTTATATTAGCTGAGTTTTATAACGGCTATTACGACAAAAAAACGCTTTTAAAAACACTTTTTCTGAAAGAATATGAAAACTTTCTCAGTCGATATTAAGGTTTTATTTCATACGCCAGCAAACCCCGTTTTCGCTTCTTGGGCTTCGAGTTGGATGGGGTATGACAGTTAATACTCGGACCACGTAATGCATGCCATTTACACGTGAACCTCAGTTGCATGTAACGTAATAGGTCACATTTGCACTACTTAGTTAAAAGAAATGTCGCCAATGTAACATACTAAATGCTTTTGACAATGATCATGTACTTGCATATCATATTACATTTATTTAATATATTTTCTGAAAGAAATAATAAGTGATTAGGGACATTTCGTAAAACAAACTATTTGTGTATAGCAAACAAGTTAACGTTATTAATATGCCAAGTGTAACTTGCCGGAGGAACTTGGTTATTCTACGGTACCATATTGCTGTCTTGTCTGCCTGTCTGGACTTAGTCTATGTTATCTCTGATTATGTTGTCTCTTCTGTCCTGTGTTTTTTTTATGTTTATATATCTGTTTCTTCTGCCTCTTCTGTATCTGACATTGTCTCAGTTAAATCTGTCTTCGCAATCTTTTCTGTATCTGACGCTGTCACTGCCATGTCTGTCTTCGCAATGTCTGTCTTCGCAATCTCTTCTGTATCTGACGCTGTCACTGCTATGTCTGTCTTCGCAATCTCTCTTGTATCTGACGCTGTCGCTGCTATGTCTGTCTTCGCAATCTATTCTGTATCTGACGCTGTCACTGCTATGTCTGTCATCTCAATCTCTACTGTATCTGACGCTGTCACTGCTATGACTGTCTTCGCACTCTCTTCTGTATCTGACGCTGTCACTGCTATATCCGTCTTCGCAATCTCTTCTATATCTGACGCTGTCACTGCTATGTCTGTCTTCGCAATCTCTCCTGTATCTGACGCTGTCACTGCTATGTCTGTCTTCTCAATTTCCCCTGTATCTGACGCTGTCACTGCTTTGTATGTCTTCGCAATCTCTTCTGTATCTGACGCTGTCACTGCTATGTCTGTTTTCGCAATCTCTTTTGTATCTGAAGCTGTCACTGTTATGTCTGTCTTCGTAATCTCTTCTGTATCTGATGATGTCACTGATATGAATGTCTTCGCAATCTCTTCTGTATCTGACGCTGTCACTGCTATGTCTGTCTTCGCAATCTCTTCTGTATCTGACGCTGTCACTGCTATGTCTGTCTTCGCAATCTCTCCTGTATCTGACGCTGTCACTGCTATGTATGTCTTCGCAATCTCTTCTGTATCTGACGCTGTCACTGCTATGTCTGTCTTCGCAATCTCTTCTGTATCTCTTCTGTATCTGACGCTGTCACTGCTATGTCTGGCTTCGCAATCTCTTCTGTATCTGACACTGTCACAGCTATGTCTGTATTCTCAATCTCTTCTGTATCGTATCTGACACTGTAAGTATACACATTTCTGTTATCTCTCAATCTCTGACACTGAATCTGCTAGTTATATATATGTTATCTCAGTCTCCTCTGACACTGTCTTTGTGACAGTTGTCTATCTTATCTCTGCTGTTTCTGTCTTATTTGCAGTATACGATTTTAATGACATACCTGCCAATTCTAAACGGTCTTTTCATTCCATATTTCCATGTAAGTTATGTCTAATAGATGTGTATCCAACAGACTTTTATGTCCAACATCGTCGAAAGTCTCTTTACTGTAATATTGCGTAATTTAATATAGTACTGCGTAATTTAATGTAGTATTGCGTAAATACTACATAATTACGATGTATACCTATACATGTGGTGAAATTAGAACTACCTGACTGAACCAATTGTAACGATGTCTATATATACCTTTATATCGAGTATTTATAGGTTATTTAACATGGTTCTGTACAATACGGAGATATATTTGGACGAGTACACAGCTGGAAAAGTCATATTGGACGAGCCGTTAGGCGAGTCCAATATGATTTTTTCCAGCTGTGTACGAGTCCAAATATATCCCGTATTGTACAGAACCATGTTAAGTAACCTTTTTATTCTATACCTTTATTTTAACCAATCATTTATAATTCGGATATAACTTTCGTTTGTTTCATGCTTTCAAGCAAGTCGCTATGAACATCGAAAGCACAATTGCATGTAGGTCTATGTATTTTATATATTGTGTTCGACATGGCTTACTCTCAAGCTTTATTTGCTTGAAAGAATGCCCATTTCTCCGTTGTCAACAGTGATTAAATACTACCGAAGGTCAGTTTCAAACAATGATATATTATGCTAGTTTTTTGTGTTTTTTTTTTGTTATAAAGGAAAATTAAATAAAAATATGTGCAATAGATAGGTTTTCATTACTTGACAACAATTTATGGTTAGGTAATGACAGAAGCCTGTCGGTTCTGATTTTTATTCGGACCTTTTCACGCGTTTCGGTCTTTATCATAGGTTTAACATGGAACCTGTGAAGCGTACAATACGAACAAAATACGGGATATTTTGTACGCGCGTGCGTCCCGATACGGAAATATATTGTACGGTCACATGACTCGAAAGAGCGTCTACGATTGGATGTATAAATTAGGTATAGAATAAACTGCCATATCACACAGGTATAACGTGTTCAGTGACGGTAACTTGCTGAGTGCTACAAATTAATAAATGAAAGTGTTAATATAAAAATCGAACAGATTGTTCAGTGATAAATATTAAAAAATGAAAATGGTTAAAAGTAGGAATACAAATTCGTAAAGGAAGTGTAGCATTCAAAGAACAAAGTTAACCATACTTAAACCTGTATTTAAATATTTTTGTTTCTTTATTGACAAGTAGATCTATATATTTCTAACATTTAGCCATACCAATTGGGATAAAATCGCAGGTGATGTATAAAGAGTAAATGACATAATTGAAAAGTTATTCAAATCATATCTTAATGGCATTTGCTGTAGTTTTCCATGCGCAGCTTTTTTGGGCGACTTCGCTTCTAAAACTATTGGATGGATTTTCCTAAAAATGTACTGGAATGTTGCTTTTGATGTCTAATTCTATTTTTTGTCTTTTTTTTTTTTTTTAATTTTTTTTTTAATTTTTTATTTTTTTTATTTTTTTTTATTTTTTTTTTATTGTCTTTATTTAAATAAAGTTTTAATAATTTTATGCTTATGGTATGTTTGTTTACCTGTACTCGTTTGACATGGCATGGAAGGGACTTGTAGCACTCCACAATCATCAGCATCTTGTTCAACTTCTGCAAATTAAAAAACCTAAATGCAAATTCTTATTCAATGAACTTAAAACGTACAAACCTACATGAAGCGTCAATGGGTTAACAACACTGCGTTGGAAACTTTAAGCTTCTGGACACTCAATGCTGCGGGTTCAAATCCCACTGGGAGCTTGATTTGTAAGTTATGGATGGCGGGAGATATACAGTACTGGTTCTACACAGGAAAAAGTTTGTGGTCTGCCTCCACCATAAAAAAAATTGACCGTGATACATAGCCTAAAATGTGCTGGAAAATGATGTTAAACAGTAAAAACCAAACAAAAACAAACCTATATGACCACAGCTAATTGATCATATCAATGAGATCTACCAATATTCATTGATCTTTTAAATAATAATTAAGATGGCATGGCATCTGTATTATTGAAAGTTCTGAAAAATTTGGAAAACGGTTTAAGAATTATTAAAATCGGATAAACAAACAAGATATGATCATTTGAACGCTGTTCTAAAACGGATATGGGAGCTGCCATTTTGGGAACTATGATATCATAGTTCTAAATTACCATACATGTATATGGCATATCTGTAAATATCATTTAAAGCAAAACACTGCAAATGAATGCAAAAATCTTTACTGGCCTGATGATACAAAGCATTAGAACACTTTAATATACTTATTTTTCATACCTTTGCTGTGATTTTCCCTCTATAAATTAGTTAACATAGTTATAAATATTCCATATATGGTCATTTAGAACTGTGATGTCAAAGTTCTCAAAATGGTGGCCCGTTTCAAAAGAACTTTCAAATAATCATAATTGTATCTTCTTTATTATCCGATTTTGATCATTCTTTCACTGTTGACTAAGTTTTTCACAACTCTCCATAATAAAGATTGTTTGGCTGTTTTACTATATTTCCATTAAAGACAAAATAATTCATTATGAAAATACACCAGTGAAAGGGTCAAATAACTTACCACTGTTGCCTTCACTTGGTGAGAATACACTACATGTTTAATAAATCGCAGATTTAAAATGTAATAAATAGATTATTTAACTGCTGGGTTCGATTATAGGGAATTCCTTCACTCGATGGTAGGCGTGCATATGCTCGTTCGTGAAAATAAACCACATGTCTATCATCTTGTAAAGGATTTCCATATTATTGATGCCAGCAGTTAAATAATCTCTACATAATATGTTGTGGCCATGAGATAATATAATATGTTGTGGCTGCTATGTGAGATAGTATGTCGGAATATATACATGATATATATGTACATGTATGTATATGTCTTAATAAACTAAACTGTATAAGCCGTGTTTTACTAAAACCTCTACACATAATATGAAGCAATCTTGGCCAATACAAACTGGAAGTCGGCCAATATGAAAAAACAAGGCTAATTCATATGAAGGAACTCGCCAATACGAGGATTAAGTGACGTCATTCACACTCTTTAAGTGACGTCATCCTCTTTCGCTTTTCACACTATTTTTGAAATTAAGCTACTATAAACAGATGCAAATCATGTCAAATTAATGTCCTTAAAATTAAATTTTACTGCATTGGACGTGTTTTTATATCGTCCGAGTTATTGGTCCGAGGACTGTCATATTCGAAGACCAATGACTGAGCCGATATGAAATCATTAGAACTTGCAGCTACAGTAATAAATGTTGCTTTTGAGGCTTTTTTATGCCCCCGAAGGGGTAATCGCACTGTCCGTCTGTCAGTCTGTTCGTCCGTCCAATCGTGTCCGGTCAATAACTCTGGCATTCCTGTACGGGTTTTCAAATTACTTGGCACAATTGCTCACCACAAGTAGACGACGTGTCGCATGCAAAATCCAGGTCCGTGGCTCCAAGGTCAAGGTCACACGTAGAAGTCAAATTGTGTCCGGTCAATAAATCTGGCATTCATGGACGGATTTTCAAATAACTTGGCACAACTACTAACCACAACAAGACGTGTCGGGCTCAAAATCCAGGTCCATGGCTCCAAGGTCAATGTCACACTTACATTTGTCACTTACAGTGACATTTCTTGTTTAGTTATATGATAAATAGAATTTCACATTCTTGCCTATATATATATAATATTGAATTTATTAAACTTGCATCATATAATTTTTTTCAACTCATTAAAAGCTGCATTAGCCGTAACTTTTAGCTTATAAAACGCAAACTAATTACGTTGAGAAACATTACACAACTACAATTGTTAAATACAGTTTACTGAATATATTACCGCCAAGTTTAAAATTAATAGCTATCCCTGGTGCTGCATTAGCCGTAACTTTTAGCTTATAAAACACAAACTAATTACGTTGAGAAACATTACACAACTACAATTCTTAAATACTTACTAAATATTTGTATGGCTCATTTAGTTTAGTTTATCAATAAAATACATACATAATGTATTTGAATAATTCTAAAAATAATACAATCCTGCTGTACTTCCTTTAAATATGATTTGCAATTGATTGTAGTGTATATAATATCATCTTCATGTATTTTATCAGAAAAAAAAATTCCAGTCACAGTTGTTCACACCTTCATAAAATAAAATTGTTTTCCCACTTGTTATTAAATAGAAATTGTTTACGTGTTTAAAATTGATGTACGTTTTGTTATATGTCGCAAATTGCAGTGTTGCTTTAATTATCATTTGAAAAATAGACGTTATGTAATAAAAATTTATACTAATTATGATAGAATCAGTTTTGAAATGTATACGTATGCTAACACTGAGGCTAATTGTATTTTTTATTATTGTGCTTCTTGCATTCTGTTGAGTTTCAATATTATATATTTTCAACATGTATTACAGTACTGTATACATGTGTGTTTATGTAAATGATTGAATATAATATACAAATTAATCAATAAAATATAGACATGTAAAACTATCATGACTTAATCTGTACTTACTCTTCTTATTCTACCTCTATTACGAGTTACAAATTAATCAGTAATATGAAACGAATCTTCCTCAATTTAATTATCAAATTGCATGTTTATAAGTATGGTCCAAATACATGCATGTTTATAAGTATGGTCCAAAAACATGTATGATGTATGTACAGTCAGTGTTCAGGTGTTTTGATACAATCAGCCACAACAATGTCAAGATTTCTCTATATGTCCGTGGCCACAATGTGGTTAGGCGTCTAAGTGGTCGATGGGTTAATGAAATTGCTTTGTAAACCTCATCTCTCAACGCTGCGGGTTTGAATCCCACTGGGAGCATGACTTGAGAGAAAGTATACATATGGATCCAGGGTGGGAGGTGTACAGTACTGGTTCTACCCAGGAATAAGTGGATGAACTGCCTTCACCACAATAAATCATCCATCATACATACGTAGCCCAAAAATGTGCTGGAAACACCAAACATTGACTATTTGACTAGCTGTGAGATTATAAGAATCTTTCATGGGTATCCGGTGAAGATATGGAATTCCACCCGAGGTATAAGTGTCCGATTAAAACACTTATACCAAGGGTTGGAATTCCCTATCTGAACCACATACCCATGATAGATTCTTTTTCTTGAATATCAGAGACATGTTGTACGTTGACGTCGCCAGCTACCAATGTTTTGCATCTTTTTCTGCATACCGGATGTTGGCGCGCGTGAATTTTATCTCGACCCTAGGGTGAGATGGAAATATCTAGCCCCGGTAAAATGGCGAATATCCTTGTCCGGTATATGCAAGCAAATACTTTCCATCCCCCATGTAAAACGTGGATAGCCTTATCCGGTATGCAAGGAAGTTTAATAAATATACAGTCTGCGAAATAAACGCATAGTCGGAGCCCGAGTCTATAACTTTTTCGTACGGACGATCAAACTGCTACAAATACAGTCCGATTGGACCATTAGATAAAAAATCTTTGTGAGCTTTACGTGTAATGGAACGTCAGACTACACCGGGGAGGAGTGTGAAAGCCTGTACATTAGGACTTCGATATATATTGTTGATATTATTATGTAGCTCGTCCTTGTGTTATTTTGATTTTCTTTCCAACTAGCAATTAACACCGTTTACACAAACACAGAGGTGATGACATTCACACTTGCAATAAAAGATTAACGCAAACATAAATGTATGTAAATAAGTCGGGACAAGGTCAACTGTTTATTTTTTCTCTGGTGGATTGCTTGATTGTTCTTCGACCACAAATGTATTTTGAAAACGGTTAGAAAGACTTACTGTAGCTGTTTAATCCGAATGTGTCAACATGATCACTAGTTTTCCCGCACAAATGTTTGTTGTGTCGACAATATCCATTCTTTCATTTTTTACTTTAGCTCCAAATTATAAATATCTTATAAAGTTACACGACCGTTGAAACACTCGTCGTTAACAGCTGATTATGAAGGTCATAAAGGTAAGTAACTTTAACACCGTTGAGCGATGGGGTTCTCCGGTGGGGAAATTGGTGCGATGTTTGTATGGTTTGTGTGTTAGCATTGCATTATATATAGCAAGCCTAGAAATATAACGCTAAAGGTGTATGCTAGTTTTGATCACCAAGCCTGTACAACTGCCATTCGTTTCAAACATTAAACAATTCAATATAGGCATATTCAGTTATCTGGGATGTGATGATCGTAAAATAATGAAACAGACTATATGTAACTTTATGAACGGAACTGTAGTTGTGTCAGTGACGTAACAATCTTAAGTCATTTCTCGTGTAGCAGGCGGATTTCTATCTTATAACTCAGAGGGACTTACCGGGATATGGTTCTGTGAATGTTTCACAGTTTGTGGCACCGGGAACCCCACTGAATCCGGCAGACTCCCGGTACATGTCAATGATCTTATGGCAGTCTGTAGACAATGCTTGGGAAGGGGAGCCACCGCCAGTTCGTCTCGCCTGCCTGTTAAACTCGGAAAAACTTTTCTTTGCGTTTTTTTTCAAAGACCGCCACTTTTCCTTCACTTCAACCACACTCCGGTGACAAAACCCGACCGAATTTACGCGCTGCGCTATTTTTTCCCACGTCTTATGCACTCGATCTTTTGTGACAAAGGCTGAAAACTTCCCTTCAAGCACCGATATATTCTGTTCAACCATTTCCTGTATAATCGCCGTCTCTGTTGGCGTAAAATTCTTCCCTCTCTTACGTTTTGTCACAGTTACAACGGACGAGTTGGAAACTGGACTAGTAGAAGCCATGATAACAGACGACAGACGACAGGAAATAGTAAAAATATAGTAAAATGCCCTGTAAAACTTTAAATATATTGCATGATGGGATATGTTTATATTTTTTACCCAGGGTTAAATTTGCCCACGTTAGGTTAGTTAACCCCGCGGATATCTTTTTTCCAACAACAGCTTAACCACACTTGGTTAACTAACCACAAAAGTCAAATTTAACCCAGGGATAAAATTAACCCAGGTTAAAATTTACCCAATGTACCAACAACCGGGCCCAGAAGGACAAGGGTACTGAATCAATTAATGGAGAGTGAATAAATACACAATGCTAACTATATCATAATAAAATGTTGATGACCAATTCGAGGCGGAGAACCAAGATAATGCAAGTTGTTTCGAGTTCAAGTTCTTTACTGTTCAGCGGGGAAAAAACCGGATTGCTGGGAAATTGGGGTTCGCGTTTGAACCACTATAACATCCGAGTTCTAAATCATGTTTCTTTAAAACGTGTACAGCTGTATTTCAGCATGTTTTTCATTATTATGTTCTATAAATATGGAATTGTAAAATGAGAAATTCAGTGGTATGTACTCTTTTGGGGACCAACTTTTAATTCATCCAATTCATGATTTTCTTTTGGATCATAAAATTATTTGCTAATTATTAAATTATAATAAAGCGGAATGAAGAACTTAGGCGAGATTTCTTTATTTACACTGTCCTGTTTTAATTGGTTGACAGTAGGGTAAGTGTGAGGTTTGGTGCACCCTAGAACCGGTTTAAACCCCCAGTGGGCTACTTTGCCACTGACCGTTCCAAGGCGGTTGCCCTATTGTCAACCCTTTTGTGTTTGTGATGTCGTTTGCATTTATTATTACTTTCGCCTTCTTGTTTGTCCGTTTGCGTGTTTGTTTCTGTGTTTTGTGGTTGACTGTCCTCTTTGAATGCTACTTTCCTTTTTTTTTAAATGCAAACGACATCACAAACATAAAAGGGTTGATAATAGGGCTACCGACTTAGAACGGTCAGTGGCAAAGTAGGCCACTGGGGTTTTAAACCGGTTCTAGGGTGCACCAAACCTCACACTTACCCTACTGTCATCCCATTAAAACAGGACAGTGTAAATAAAGAAATCCCCGCCATGATCTAATCTCTAACCAACAAGGCAGCATCAATAGGCAATATAAGTAAAACACAAATATGCTCGTGTAAATATAATACAAAGAAAACAATAGCCTAGAAAGCCACAAAGAAGGTACTCAATGACTTGGCAGAAGCCAGAGCAACAAGAGAATACACCATTAAGGACACGACAGGAAAGATCGTAAGGCGCATAGTGGGATGGTCCTCCTCGACCCCCTTGCACCTATGACGGGCAAAATAAACGGACCACCAATTTGGTAATTAAAAAACAAAACAAGTTTATTAAAAACATGTTTGTGCCACATGATGCAATACACAATTGCAAATTCATAAACAATGATGGCTATTTCAACAACATACTTCTCCTTCCATGTGCCCGTACCAAACACGCTCATAAACTTCTTCGCAGCCTCTTTGCGGAGAAAAATACATGGCTAACTTCAACGTATTTAAGCAGTTTATAGTTCAGTAGCATACAGAGCGTTAACAGTGACTATGCTTGCAGCAAGCAGCGGCAAAAGATTTCACGTGGGCCTTTATTAACAGCCAAAGGTAGTTTAGCAGACAGCCACATTGAACATCTTACAAATCCACGGGGATCGCTGTTAACTGCCACATCCACAGGGATTGTACTATTAACAAATGTAGGAGATCATTTTGAGCGCTTCCGTTGCCGGGATAGTAAAGCCGTTGCGTCACGTTCTCTTCTCTCACCGCTGCGTCACGTTCTCTTCTCTCACCGCTGCGTCACGTTCTCTTCTCTCACCGCTGCGTCACGTTCTCTTCTCTCACCGCTGCGTCACGTTCTCTTCTCTCACCGCTGCGTCACGTTCTCTTTTCTCACCGCTGCGTCACGTTCTCTTCTCTCACCGCTGCGTCACGGTCTCTTCTCTCACCGCTGCGTCACGTTCTCTTCTCTCACCGCTGCGTCACGTTCTCTTTTCTCACCGCTGCGTCACGTTCTCTTCTCTCACCGCTGCGTCACGTTCTCTTCTCTCACCGCTGCGTCACGTTCTCTTCTCTCACCGCTGCGTCACGTTCTCTTCTCTCACCGCTGCGTCACGTTCTCTTCTCTCACCGCTGCGTCACGTTCTCTTCTCTCACCGCTGCGTTACGTTCTCTTCTCTCACCGCTGCGTCACGTTCTCTTCTCTCACCGCTGCGTCTCGTTCTCTTCTCTCACCGCTGCGTCACGTTCTCTTCTCTCACCGCTGCGTCACGTTCTCTTCTCTCACCGCTGCGTCACGTTCTCTTCTCTCACCGCTGCGTCACGTTCTCTTCTCTCACCGCTGCGGGTTCGAATCCAATTGTGGGCTCGACTTGTCAAGTTAGAAAGTGTCGATTCTTACTGATGGCGGGAGATATACAGCACTGGTTCTACCCAGGAAAAATGAGGTGATCTGCCTCTACCACAAACAACCGACCGTCACATATGGCTAAACATGTGCTAAAATGACGTAAAACACAAACCATTCAAACAAATAAAGAATCAATTTGCTCAATTAACAGTCGAATAGAGCTTAAATAATATCCATATGGAGTAATTTATATACACAGGAGGTAACCTTACATCGACAGGGATTGTATCATACATTGAACATCATACAAATACTCGGGGAGCTCAGTGAACTGCCACGAATAGCTTAATTAACATTCACAGGCAGCTTAATTACACAGGAGGAACCCTTACATCGACAGGGATTGTTCTACTAACAGCCACTTGGATATCAATTTGCTCAATTAAGGTACAATCCGTAAGAAGGAGCATACATAATCATACTTGGATGAAAATTAATCACAAGAAACGTGGAAATTCCACAAAAACCGGCTTTTTCCGAGCGGAAACAATTTTTCTATTTTTAGTTACAGTGACCTTGAACTTGACCTCAGAGATCCCAAATACAACCCTAAGCTTCCATTAATTATAAGGAACCTACATATCAAGTTTCCTTCCAATATCTCATTCCCAACTAAAGTTATTGAGCAGAAACTGTTTTATATTGTTAGTAACAGCGACCTTGAACTTGACCCCAATGACCCTAAATGCAATTCAAAACGTCCTTTTGATATAACCTACCTACACAGCAAGTTTCATTCTAATATCTCATTCCTTACTTAAGTTATTGAGAGGAAACCGTTTTTCTATTTTAGTAACAGTGACCTTGACCCCAGTGACCTGCATTCCCAAGCTTCCTTTCCATATATGCTACCTACCCTGCACGTTTCATCGCAATACCTCATACCTAACAAAAGTTATTAAGCGGAAACTGTTATTCTATTTTTAGTAACAATGACCTTGACCTTAAACCCCAGTGACCCAAAATGCAAACCCACGCTTCCTTTCCATATAAGCTACCTACCTTGCAAGTTTCATCGCAATACCTCATTTCTAACAAACGTTATTGAGAGGAAACCGTTTTTCTATATTTTAGTTACAGTGACCTTGACCTTGACCCCTGTGACCACAAATGCAGTCCCAAGCTTCCTTTCCATATAAGCTATCTATCCTGAAAGCGTCATCGCAATATCTCAATTCTAACAAAAGTTATTGAGCGGAAGCTGTTTTTTTTCAATTTTTAATAACACTGACCTTGACATTGACCCCAGTGACACCAAATGCAATCCCATGCTTTCCTTTCATATAAGCTACCTACCCTGCAAGTTTCATCACAATATCTCATTCCAAACAAAAGTTATTGAGTGGAAACCGTTTTTCTATTTCTAGTGACATTGACTCCAGTGACCCAAATACAATACCAAGCTTCCATATAAGCTACCTGACCTGCAAGTTTCATTGCAATACCTCATTCGTAACAAAAGTTATTGAGCGGAAACTAAGAGTTTGACGCCACCCGCACGCCCGACCGCACGCCCGCCTGCCAAACGACATACCGAAATCTAATAACAAGGTTTTCCGAGGAAAACCCTGGTTAAAATATCAGATATCCCCTGTACACAGAGTTAAATAAAACCCTGGACATTAAGGTGATACAGTACGGCTTTTTTGGAGCAGCCTACAATATATGATGTATCTTATTAAGTTTGATGTCGTGTAGTAATAACAACATAAATACGAAGTAGCTTTTTGCATAATTTAACAATCGGCATAATAAATACAGACCGTTTACACCAGCAACGCTGCACAAACGCTAGAGTGAATGTTAATGAATACCGAAAAGATAGATCCTTTGGAAGAAACAAACAAAATAAAATAAAATAGCAGACTCGGTTTTATAAAACAGAACAATAATTGTTCACTTGTATCATTTCAGGAATGTGTATTGCTGACTTAGTCATCGGTTGTGTAGAGAAAGAGATGCTCAGTTATTTAAAGGGGTTAAAGAACTCTCTGATATCAATGGTGAGTTGAAACTGGATGCATATCAGATGCAACCATATTTGTGATTTTGTTTTTAGTAAAGTTGATTTTAAGTTATCAGATATTTCAGTTTAATCATTAATCATGATTCCTTTGTTTTCCATACAAACGTATGTTCAGTGAATGGTAATCATGTATCTTGCTTACAATTACATTTAATGTCGTATACAAATCGAAGCATGACAATACCCATACAATAGAGTTTTTCATCAAGTCCATTCTTTGTGGCTTTTAAGTAGAATACCGCTTTAGCCGGTGCTAGGGGTGTGAGACGTGTTGCGCTTTATATTACCTCTCATGAGCAGACTCAAAAAAAAACGTTATAAGTCCAACAGGAGAATAGCATTCACAGAATACAGTCACTCCAACAAGTATTACAACGCAAAGATGAAACCCAGTTTGCTACTTTTCTTTCTTGTTTGGGTTTGTTGCTTCCATGGGGTCCCCTTTCCAGTATTTATTTCTATTATATCCAACATGTTATAAGAAATACGATCGTCTAAAACTGCATTAAATCTCGGTTCTTTTGATAACGGTTGTCATAGTGTATAACCAAACACCCATGTTTTTACAATATATTTCAATGCATACTAGTCGAACAGGAAAAGTAGCATTCACAGAACAAAGTCAGCCAAACACACGCGCACGAAACGACCAACAATTACATGGCAAATATAAACGGAATCAAAGTATGCGACACCACAAACATAAAAGGGTTGACAATAGGGGGAACGGTCAGTGGCAAAAAGGCCGCTGGGGTTTTAAACCAGGTTCTAGGTTAACTCAAATCGACTTCGACTGGACCTACGGTGTCGTGGCGTTTAGTGCGGTGGTTTCAATGGGAATATTTCAACCTGAATATATACCAGGGCCGCTACGGATTTTTTCGAGGCCGCAGGCGCGTGTCATTCCGTTTTGCTGATGCCATTACGGCTCTGTACATGTCTTGTTAATAGTAAGTTGTATAAAAAAGGTTCGACGGAAATGGTTATATTGGGTCGAACTAGTCATTTAATAATGTTCGTGAACACTCGTGCTTGTACACAAGATTGCAACTCCTATGCACACTAACAAATATTGCAAATACATACCTAGGGTATTTTGCCATACATATATATACTGAGAGTAAAAAGAAACGCATAATCAAAATAATGCCTATACTACACTATTGTATACACCTAATTCCGGGTAATATTCCAGATATATCTCAACGTGTTTTGTACAAAAAGGGGCTACAACTAATTACAGAAAAGACAACTATGTCATGTAGTAGACATTTTAATCAAAGTATACTTTGTTACACGAAATTCATAAATGTTGAAATTTCGCTTGAAAAAATCAAGCCATTTCAGTTATGTTTAATGTTAAGAGATTGCAATGTCTTAAGCCTAAGTTGGCTCATCTGCTTAAGTCAAATTCGCATCCTGTCTATAATGAAACTTTAAAGGGGTAACCATTGGTGCGTTTGGTGCTGTTTAAACCTTCTTTCCGAAAGGACAGGCCTAATGTCGCCCTGTACCATTCTTTTTCGTTTCAGTATATATGTCACTATACGTAATAGAAGTACATCATGTATATATAGTGGATATTTGTTGTTTTGGAGTGAATAACATATTTTATTTCATCGAGAAGTGAGAAAACTTTATGTTTTCACGAATGATTTTACAAACAATTATTTAAGCAATTTCAGTAACTAAACCGTTTTACACACGCTTCTTTCCTAGTCAAGATGACGTAACGAAACGTTATATGACGTCACCTTTTTTGAAACCATTAACGTCACAGAAAGAAAATATTTAAGTAAACAGTGGATTTAACAGTATAACAGTAGGAATAACTTGTGTTACTGTGCATGCATTTGTATTGGTTGTACATTAAAAAAGTAGTCCCGGCAGCTACTGTGGAAATAAATAGAGTTTAATTAACATTGTTGAAGTGATACGGGAAATAATTCCCGAGTGAGAAAGATTCTTGCGATATAGAAACGAGTGCATTTTCGCACGAGTTTCTATATCGCAAGAATATTTCTCACGAGTGAATTATTTTCCGTATCACGACAAAAATGTTAATTAAACTATATATTATATATTCTGTCATGAATTTCTTTCCAATCGTCTTTTGACACAAGTATTCCTTCTTCTGTCACTCCTTTGGCGACAGCGCGGAGTAATATCATGACGTCAATTCGTGACGTAATATCATGACGTCTATCGTTTAGTTCATAACATTTGGCTACTGTGCTATCTTGCACACTAGGCGAGATAGCACAGTAGAGGAAGGGATATGTTATAGATTTTCTCAAACTGGGAAATTTCTATAATTCATCACAGAATATATAATATGACTCTATATTCCACAGTGTGGAATATCACTTTTATTTCATTGATAAAACACAGTATTTCATTGCTTATCATAAAATAAAATATTTTATTTCGTAGGAGATGGATACATTTCATACATTTGACGATTGACCTCGAGATTAAGTGCTAGAGGTCAAATGTATTACAGATAAACGATGGAGCGCTGATCTTAACACCGTGACATTTATTTTACTTTATATTGGAGTGTAAGAAAATGTTGAAACGGTAACGTTTATGCAGTATACAAGGTGAACGCTGAGACGTAACTACTTTACGACACCGATGTGCACGCTGAGACGTCACTACTTTACGACACCGCTGTGCACGCTGAGACGTCAATCGTGAACGCTCGGCCAATCCCGTCATTTCTTCGGGATCCCGCCTCGTGTGTTTCACGGCTCTTCGGTATGTTCAAAATCTTTACATTCTGTTAGCCGGAAGGCAACGGCACAGAAAATAGTGCACTGTTGCTATGTAAACAATACAGCCGATACCCACACGTGTTGGTGTGTAATTTGCGTTGAGTGTTTGTTGTTTACAATGCAGATGATGGTTTTATTACTGCTTTCACGTAAATAAACTATAGATGGAGCAATTGGCTAAATGACATTGCAAAATGTTGAAGATAAGTTTGATTTTGAATGCAAATTCGTTTTGGCGGAAATCTGACGCCCGTCACTCTAGTATGACGTAACCAATATGGAAACCTGCGTATTACATTCGAGTCATGCTGCGAAGCAGTGTACGAGATGTTGCGAATGGCTGAGACGTCACTACGGAGCACGCGGGGACTACGACGACGACATTGTGGTTCTTCGTAAAATCGCCTTAATGATATAGGATGCCTTACGCGCCGTGTTGGTGAACCTTATTGACACGGCGGTATTAAGAAAAGTGGCGAGCAATTAAAATAAATTGTACTTTATCGAAAATATATGGAACACATTGAGTCGACCGACACGTTTAAGGAGCATGGTATCACAATATGTAATGCGAAACAGAATGGTCTCGTAATGCGACGAAAATGAGTATTAAATGTATTGTATACTCATTATGTTTACACATTGGATCACCAAAAGCACATCGTATTATTTGTGTCACAATGAGCTTTCGAATGTTTATACGCTGAGTATGCGTCGAATATTGTGTAACTAATGTTATAAGAAGTAGTAACCGTACATATATCACAAATGCAATACAGCAGGTTCGCAGGCGCGTAGCTGGGCTTACGCACCTACGCACGTGCGTACAAAAAAAACTGAAGGGGATGGGGTGGGAGGGTGAGTTGTATTAAAATTCTGTATGCCGTACCTGATTTAGTTTTGTCTTCTGTTTCAATGTGTATTAAAATAGCAGTCAAAATAACCTTAAAATTGCTATGTAATATACGACAAAACTCACCTATGATCGTTTGGCAAAAAGAAAATACCCCCGGACCCCACTAGCGGAGGTGCGTAACTCAAATTTGGACCCAACTACGCGCCTGGTCCGTGATACAAAACGATTGCAATAACGTGTACAGTGAGTGTTTTAATTTAGTTTAAAACATCATGATAGCAAACGCTAACCTTAAAAATGTACAATATGGAGGTAATTTACATATAGGTCTATTGCCTCTTTTGATCACGGTGATTTTAGGCAATGTTTATTACGTATATATACGGTAATGGGTATTCAGTGTGTTCATTTGGGTTGAAAACCGCCAGTGACGTTGACTTGTATAATAGCTTTCACATCATGGCAACGATATGATATTAAAATTATGTTGAATTAAAACTGTCATTTATCATCAACTGAACTTTGGAAGAATTGTGTGTGCTTCCCTAGGCATGACCATTCCAGGCCCACCAGGACCATCACCCACAATTAAGTCAAACTGATTATATGCATATATGTGTGGTACATTCACAAATACTAAATGTTCTATTACTTTAATTTCGAATAGGTGGTTTCACTACGCCAGTCTTTAAACATGTTAAAGGCTCTGAGTATTGTTTATTCACCCTTAGGTTATGTTGTCTGCTTTTTAATTTAGTATTATGACTGTAACTCGTTTATGACAAAGTATTTTGTAAAACTTGGACCATCCGCCGCTGGACATGGAATGATATGATAATGTGCGTACCCTAGCTGTTTATGGATGGCTCAAATGTTCGCACTGTTGAGATTTTAAATATTGAGTTCTAATCATCCCGGAGATAGAGGGCGTGAACGGTGTCTATCGTGATCGGTGATTTCCAGTTTTTCTTTCATACTTTTTTCTTTTGTCCAGATCAGGCTTATAGTTTGGCGATTTCCGGCTGTCCGTCCATCAGTCCATCCGTCCGTCCGTATACTCGTTTTGACGTTTTTGTTAATGTTTTGGCTGAATGTGTGTTTGTCCTCATTTCTCAATAACGAATTATCCGAAGGCGTTGAAACTTGGCACATGTTCATTATCATTACACAACGTTAAATGGCAAGAACCGTAACTCTGTCATGTATTTTACCTCAATTATCCTTTTTTTTTTTAAATGTTTCAGTTAAAATGTTGAAAACGGGGTTCGCCCCACTGTTGGTGCATCATTTGTTATAACAGTAGAATGCTACAACTCAGTTACCACGTCAATGAAGCTGGAGCCATCTTTGGGGCTATTTCTGACACCACTGACGAGACCACATCCAAAACAATGAGCATAATAAAGTATGCCAACACGAGGGAGGCACTCATGTGGACGAATGTTACCCACTTCAGTGGTAGGCAGTGGCACTATTCTTGCCTGAGATTTACACGACACTTCCTAGTCGAAGGCGGTACCGCTAATGGTAACCATTTCGTATTTGTGATAAGTCACACTTATTTGCTTTTAAATATATAAATGTTGCTGTAAATGCGTGTTTTGGGATGGGCTGCGTTCAGAGGCATTTCATGGTCCGCGTATTAACTTTCATATCTCATCCAACCCCTTCTCCAAGAAGCGGAAACGGGGTTGGCTGGGGTATGAAATAAGAACAAATGTTGGCTTAAAAAGTTTGCATATTGTAACATTACACCACTTTAAATACCTAAATTTAAATAGGTTCTAGCCTTTTTTTCAGTAAAAATATTTTAACGTGTTTTATTGTCGAAATATCCGTTATAAAACTTGTTTTCTCATCGCTTAATGGAATTGAGGCGGGACACGTAAATGATATTGCATCTCCTGTTACACTTTTGCATCTACTTATGTTTAACATAGTTTACTGATTGTGCAACTATGTATGTATAATATTGTATATGATAAATTCGCAAACCTGTTATATACAGTACATTATAATTTCTCGTTAATGCTATAACCGATTATGTATATATGTTAATGCTATTATGTATCCGTGTTAATGCTATAACCGATTATGTATCACTGTTAATGCTATGACTGATTATGTATCCGTGTTAATGCTATGACTGATTATGTATCCGTGTTAATGCTATTATGTATCCGTGTTAATGCTATAACTGATGATGTATCCGTGTTAATGCTATAACTGATTATGTATCCGTGCTAATGATATGTAACTGATTATGTATCCGTGTTAATGCTATAACTGATTATGTATCCGTGTTAATAGTATAACCGATTATGTATCCATGTTAATGTTATAACCGATTAAGTATCCGTGTTAATGCTATAACTGATTAAGTATCCGTGTTAATGCTATTATGTATCCGTGTTAATGCTATAACTGATTATGATCCCGTGTTAATGCTATAACCGATTATGTATCCGTGTTAATGCAATAACCGATTATGTATCCACGTTTATGCTATAACCGATTATGTATCCGTGTTAATGCTATAATGTACCCGTATTATGATAGAACCGATTATATATCTTGTTAATGATTACTATAACAGATTATGTATCCGTGTTAATGCTATAAACGATTATGTATCCGTGTTAATGCTATAACTGATTATGTATCCGTGTTAATGATATAACCGATTATTTATCCGTGTTAATGCTATAACCGATTATGAATCTGTGTTAATGCATTAACTGATTATGTATCCGAGTTAATGATATTATGCATCCGTGTTAATGCTATAACCGAGTATGTATCCGTGTTAATGCTATAACTAATTATGTATCCGAGTTAATGCTATTATGCATCCGTGTTAATGCTATTATGTACCCCTTTTCATGCTAGAACTGATTATGTATCCGTGTTAATGCTATAACCGATTATATATCCGAGTTAAAGCTAATATGTATCGCGTTAATGCTATAACTGATGATGTATCCGTGTTAATTCTATTATGTATCCGTGTTAATGCTATAAACTAATATGTATCCATGTTAATGCTATAACTGATTATGTATCCGAATTAGTGCTATTATGTACCCGTGTTAATGCTAGAACTGATTATGTATCCGGGTTAATGCTATAACCGATTATATATCCGAGTTAATGCTATAATCGGTTATATATCCGTGTTAATGCTATTATGTATCCGTGTTAATGCTATAACTGATGATGTATCCGTGTTAATGCTATAACTGATTATGTATCCGTGTTAATGCTATAACTGATTAAGTATCCGTGTTAATATTATAAACGAAAATGTATCCCTGTTAATGCTATAAACGAATAAATATCCGTGTTAATGCTATAACTGATTGCGTATCCGTGTTAACGTTATTATGTATCCGCGTTAATGCTATAAATGATTATATATCCGTGTTAATGCTGTTATGTATCCGTGTTAATGCTATAACTGATGATGTATCCGTGTTAATGATATGTAACTGATTAAGTATCTGTGTTAATGCTATAACTGATTATGTTTCCGTGTTAATGCTATAAGTGACTATGTATCCGTAGTATTGATATTATGTATCCGTGTGAATGCTATTATGTATTCGTGTTAATGCTATAACTGATTATGTATACGTGTTAATGCTATTATGTATCCGTGTTAATGCTATAACTGATGATGTATCCGTGTTCATGATATGTAACTGATTATGTATCCGTGTTAATGCTATAACTGATTATGTATCCGTGTTAATGCTATTATGTATCCATGTTAATGCTATAACTGATGATGTATCCGTGTTAATGCTATGTAACTGATTATGTATCCGTGCTAATGCTATAACTGATCATACATACCTGTTAATGATATTATGTATCTTGTTAATGCTATAACTGATTACGTATCCGTGTTAATTAACGCTATTATGTATACGTGTTAATGCTATAACTGATTATATATCCTTGTTAATGCTATAACCGATTACGTATCCGTGTTAACGCTATAACCGTTTATGCATCCGTGCTAATGCTATTATGTATCCGTGTCAATGCTATAACTGATTATGTATCTGTGTTAATGCTATAACCGATTAGGTATTCGTGATAATTCTACAACTGAAAATGTATCCGAGTTAATGTTATTATATATCCGTGTTAATGCTATTATCCGTGTTAATGCTATAACTGTTATGTATCCGTGTTAATGCTATAACCGATTATGTATCCGAGGTAATGCTATTATGTATCCGTGTTAATGATATAGCTGATGATATATCCGTTTTAATGCTATATAAGTGATTATGAATCCGTGTAAATGCTATAACTGATTACGTATCCGTGTTAACTCTATAACTGATTAAGTATCCGTGTTAATATTATAACTGATTATATATCCGGGTTAATGCTATAATTGATCATGTATCCGAGTTAATGCTATAACCTATTATGTATCCGTGTTAATACTATAACCGATTATGTATCCGTGTTAATGCTATAACTGATTAAGAATCCGTGTTAATGTTATAATTGATTATGTATCCGTGTTAATGTTGTAACTGATTATGTATCCGTCTTAATTCTATTACCGATTATGTATCCGAGTTAACGCTATAACTGATTGTGTTCCATTGTTAATGCTATAACTGATTATGTATCCGTGTTAATGCTATTATGTATCCGTGTTAATGCTATAACTGATTATGTATCAGAGTTAACGCTATAACTGATTTTGTATCCGTGTTAATGCTATTATGTATCCGTGTTAATGCTAGAACTGATTATGTATCACTGTTAATGATATAACCGATTATATATCCGAGTAAATGCTATAACGGATAATGTATCCGTGCTAATGCCATTATGTATCCGTGTTAATGCTATAACTGATTATGTATCAATGTTAACGCTATAAACGTATCTGTATCCGTGTTAATGCTATAGCTGATAATGTATCTGTGTTAATGCTATAACTGATTACGTATCAATGTTAATGCTATTATGTATCCGTGTTAATGCTATAAATGATTATATATCCGTGTTAATGCTATTATGTATCCGTGTTAATGCTATAACTGATTATATATCCGTGTTAATGCTATAACTGATTATGTATCCGTATTAACGCTACAACTGATTATGTATCCGTGTTAATGCTATTTTGTATCCGTGTTAATGCTTTAACCGATTATGTATCCGTGTTAATGATATTGTGTATCCGTGTTAATGCTATAACCGATTATGCATCCGTGCTAATGCTATTATGTATCCGTGTTACTGATATAACTGATTATGTATCTGTGTTTATTCTAAAACCGATTACGTATCCGTGTTAAGTCTACAACTGATTATGTATCCAAGTTAATGCTATTATGAATCCGTGTTAATGCTATTATTTATCCGTGTTAATGCTATAACTGTTATGTATCTGTGTTAATGCTATAACCGATTATGTATCCGAGTTAATGCTATATAACTGATTATGAATGAGTGTATTTTGAATGGTGTTTTACGGCACGTCGACACATAAATAGGTCATATTATGCGCAAAAACCGACGAAAATGAAGAAATTAAGCAGTAATTAAAAATTAATGTAAATATATCAAGATCAAACTATTAAAAAATAAGGGATAATATGGTAGTAATATAAACTATATATTTAAATCAACAAATGCCCGTCAACGGGTATATAAACAATTAAATATATATAAGAACACATTATAATGATTTATATAGCCCGATTTCTTTGAGGAAATCTAAAACAAGACTAACATCTATAGTATCAAATAACTCTTTCATATTATTAACATTGTAGTACCATTGACGCATAGGATCAAAGTCTACACATTCCAACAATATGTGTTTGACCGTTAACAGTGCAAAGCAGGGTATACATTCTGGTAATTGCTCAGCTTGTAATAAATATAAATGAGTATAACGTGTATGCCCTATCCTCCACCGGGCTAGGACAACTTCTTCTCGACGAATGGGTCAACTAGAAGAACGCCATTCTCCAAGTAATGGTTTAATTGAAAGGAGTTTATTGTTAACTGACAAATACCAAGCGACTTGCCAAGAGTTACGAATAAATGTGCTGATACAACTTTTAAAATCAGTATAAGGTAATTTAGCATTAGAGATATGTAAATATAATGCTGCTTTAGCAGCACTATCAGCTCTATCATTACCAGGTATTCATACATGGCTTGGAAGCCAGCAGAAAGTAATAATATTATCAACTAAAAGATAATTGTACTTTTCTAAAAGCTGAAGCACAACTGGGTTATCATGTTTCATATTACCCAGTGCTTGGAGAAATGAAAGGGAATCAGAAAATATTACAAAATCGTCATCATCAGATTCCTGAATATAATTTAAGGCAAGTTCAATTGCCTTAAGTTCAGCTGAAAAGATAGAGGCCTTGTCAGGCAGGCGGTTCTTTGTGCTGTGTTTGTGAATAACAGCTGCTGCAGATACATTATCTCCATCTTTAGAACCATCTGTGTATATATGTTGAAAGTTACTGTATTTCGATTTAATTTCATTAAATTTGCTTTGAAAGACAGAAGGGTCTGTACTGGATTTGTTACTATTACAAAGATCAAAAATAATTGTTGGTGTTTCCAAAGTCCACGGTGGAATTTGTGGTACTTTGTGCTTGGCAATCAAATTTAGGTCGATTTCAGTGTCTCTTAATTTTGGTTTAATACGAAGACCAAACGGTCGAATGTCCTTCGGTTTTCGATCAAAAAGAGGTTCATAACTAGGATTAAAAACATTTTCGAAAGTTGGGTTTGAAGGGTTAGATTTTAATTTAATGGCATATTGTAGGGCTAATTTGTCCCGAACTGATTATGTATCCGTGTTAATGCTATAACTGATTATGTATCCGTGTAATGCGTATCCATGTTAATGCTATAACTGATTATGTATCCGAGTTAATGCTGTATATGTATCCGTGTTAATGATATAACTGATGACGTATCCGTGTTAATGCTATTATGTATCCGTGTTAATACTATAACTGATTATGTATTCGTGTTAATGCTATAACAGATTATGTATCCGAGTTAATGCTATAACAGATTATGTATCCGAGTTAATGCTGTATATGTATTCGTGTTAATGCTATAACTGATTATGTATCCGAGTTAATGCTATAACAGATTATGTATCCGAGTTAATGCTATAACAGATTATGTATCCGTGTTAATGCTATAACTGATTATGTATCCGAGTTAATGCTATAACAGATTATGTATCCGTGTTAATGCTATAACTGATTATGTATCCGAGTTAATGCTATAACAGATTATGTATCCGTGTTAATGCTATAACAGATTATGTATCCGTGATAATGCTATTATGTATCCGTGTTAATGCTATAACTGATTATGTATCCGAGTTAATGCTATAACTGATTATGTATTCGTATTAATGCTATAACCGATTATGTATCCGTGTTACTGGTTTGATATATATATATCTGTTAAATGTAGGTTACGAATCGTCTAGTTTATGAAACAGGAGATTTGCATTCAGCGACGAAAAAACTAGTTTTAAAACAATTCACTGAACTCTTTGCATACAATCAATATTAGCAAGAGATCAATGACTTTGAAGCTCTACTGATAGGTTTTTGATAGCTAGATCAGCATTCCTGTGAAGTTTCATGGAAATCTGTCAAATAGTTTCAGAGGAGTAGTCGCTACACGCTTTTACTATATAGCTATGTAAACAAAGATGGCCGCGGCAGCCATGCTTAATGTTGAATCAAAATAATTTTCAACAAGGACCAATACCATGCCATGCTGATCATTTTAGAAAAAGTCCCATATCAATATTACTTATAGTTTTCAAGAAATAGTCGCTACAAATTCGTTTTTTAAAAATATATCTTTAGCCGTGACGGCCATCTTAAATTTCCGGCAGACATGAAATTTTGCTAGAATCAACTAGATATCAACAGCAACATTCCTGTGAAGTTTCATGAAAATCCGAAAAGTAATTTCAGAGGAGTAGTCGCTACACGCATTTACTATATAACTCCATGTAAAGAAAGATGGCGGCTGGCAGCCATGTTTAACGTTGAATCGAAATGATTTTCGACAATGGCCACCAACCTCATATCATGCTGATCATTTTAGAAAAAGTCCCATATCATATCACTTATAGTTTTCAGGAAGTAGTCGCTACAAAGTTGTACTTAAAATCTATTTCTAGCCGTGGCGGCCATCTTGAATAACCGGCTGGTCTGATATTTTACTAGGATCAACTAGACATCAAGAGCAACATTCCAGTGAAGTTTCATGAAAATCTGTCATGTAGTGTCAGAGGAGTAGTTACAAATTGTTATAATTGTATAAATCTATGCAAACAAAGATGGCCGCTGACGGCCATGTTTAAAGTCAAATCAAAACAATTTTCAACAAGGCTCAACATCATGTCATGCTGATCATTTTAGAAAAAGTCCCATATCAATATCCCTTATAGTTTTCAAGAAATAGTTGCTACCAACTTGTTTTTTAAAGATCTATTTTTAGCCATGGCGGCCATCTTGATTTACCGGCTGGACTGAAATTTTGCTAGAATCAACTAGACATCAAGAGCAACATTACTGTAAAGTTTCATGAACATCCGTCAAGCAGTTTCAGAGGAGTAATCGCTACACGTTCTCATTATATAACACTATGTAAACAAAGATGGCCCCTGGCAGCCATGTTTAATGTCAAATCAAAATGATTTTCGACAAGGATCAACATCATGTCATGCTGATCATTTTAGTCATTAAGTACAACATTCGTGGGAAGTTTCATGAAAATCCGTCAAGTAGTTTCAGAGGCGTAGTCGCTACACGTTTTCATTATATAACTCTATGTAAATAAAGATGGCCCCTGGCAGCCATGTTTAATGTCAAATCAAAATGATTTTCATGAAAATCCGTCAAGTAGTTTCCGAGGCGTAGTCGCTACAAGTGTTTACTATGTAACTCTATGTAAACAAAGATGGCCGCTGGCGGCCATGTTTGATGTCGAATCAAAATTAATTTCAACAAGGATCAACATCAAGTCATGCTGATCATTTTAGCAAAAGCCCATATCAATATCACTTAAAGTTTTCAAGAAGTAGTCGCTACAAAATTGGTTTTAAAATCTATTTTTAACCGCGCCGACCATCTTGAATATTTGGCCGACCTGAAATTTTGCTATGATCAACAAGACATCAAGAGCAACATTTCTGTGAAGTTTCATGAAAATTCGTCAAGTAGTTTCAGAGGAGTAGTCGCTATAAATATATACTATACAAACTCTAGGTAAAAAAAGATGGCCATTGGCAGCCATGTTTAATGTTGAATCAAAATAATTTTCAACATGGATCAACATCATGTCATGCTGATCATTTTAGAAAAAGTCCCATATCAATATCACTTATAATTTTCAAGAAGAAGTCGCTACAAACTTGTTTTTTAAAAATCTGTTGTTAACCATGGCGGCCATCTTGAATTTCTAGCCGATCTGAAATATTCTAGGATCAACTAGAAATCAAGAGCAACATTCCTGTGAAGTTTCATGAAAAACTGTCATGTAGTTTCAGAGGAGTAGTCCTACAAGTGTTTACTACATAAAATATTTGTAAACAAAGATTGCCGCTGGCGGCCATGTTTACTGTCGAATTAAAATAATTTTCAATAAGGATCAACGTCATGTCACCCTGATCATATTAGAAAAAGTCCAATATCAATATTACTTACAGAAGTATTCGCTACAAACTTGTTTTTATATATCTATTTTTAGCCGTGGCAGCCATTTTGAATTTCCGGTCGACCTGAAATTTTGCTAGAATCAGCTAGGCATCAAGAGAAACATTCCGTTGAAGTTTCGTGGAAATCTGTCGAGTAGTTTCAGAGGAGTATTCGCTACAATAAAAGTATACAAACGGACTGACGGACGGACGAACGCATAATCAACAAATACGAAAATACGTGATAGGTAATGCTTTCATTCCGAATTTTAATCTGTTTTATCTTAACACTTGATGTTTAATTAAAGTTCACTCCTCCACCAAATATGACGTTTTTTCTCTGCCCTGTTACCTAGAGACGGGTCAGCCTGGAAATATATGGTAATTACAGAAAATATAGAAACCGTAATAGACAACTCTCCGCGTATTCGTATTGATTCAGATGTGATAATACTGTTGGTGTAAATTTAAGTACTTTATAAGTTAACTGTGTTTATTATGAAACCTTTATTATGCGTCGCAGTAAAGTGTTGACTTCTTAAGGAGGTGCATACACGATACATATTGAGCGATGCATGTCGTGTCAACACGAATGACTCTAGATAAAAAAGGCAAAACAGAAACAACAGGCCCGAGGGGTCATAACAAACCTACACTGGTGAACACAACTCTTATTGCAAAC
Source organism: Cyrtodaria siliqua (assembly GCA_037043455.1). Taxonomy (NCBI): domain Eukaryota; kingdom Metazoa; phylum Mollusca; class Bivalvia; order Adapedonta; family Hiatellidae; genus Cyrtodaria; species Cyrtodaria siliqua. The sequence goes on from JAWPHD010005114.1 coordinate 94,853, forward strand.
TTAGAGAAAGTTATATATTGGATGAGAACAACCAGGAAAAATTAAAAAGAAACATTTTCTCATAACTCGAAAAGTAAAATGCTGTTCTATTTGAAATGTGATTCAATTTAGTCAATATTAAATTATTTCATTAGGTGACAGACGGCTAAAAATAAAATAAAATCTGCATGTATACATCCAAAGAAGCATTGCCGCCAAGCATTGTTTAAATATGTTTAGCGCTGTCAAATGCTTTACACTTTACAAAAACTATATATTTTCGGTACATGAACGAGTATTTTCATTGTGACAGGGATCCGGCTCATATTGGTCGAGTTTGCTTAAAATGGCTGTTTCCACGATAGTAATTAAAACTAATTAAGTTTTTAATGAGTACACCGTTTTACACATATGTCTTCAAAACGAAATGACAACACCATTTACAAATGTCCTACTTACCTACTATATCCGGGATAAAGTTCGTATTCTCCTCACACTTTGTATTGCAAAAATCGTCAGTACAACACTTGTGGCAGACCGTGGTAGCTCGGTCGTCAATTTTGCGTTTTGAGTGAGTACACTTCAGGGGCGAATAAAACAGAAAATAAATACATCTAAAACTAGGTTGGACAGGCAGAGGGGCACTTTTAGTTATCTCCAGTACTCCCTACTCCCATGTGACGCCCCCAAACTCTGTATTTGTATTATTAATATTTATCCAAATTAGGTTTTATTGAATATATTAATCACTTCCTTAATACATTTTGCCTCTTTGAATGGCTTCTGAATTCTCAAGATCGGTTCTATTATTGTTAATCCTTCTGTTTGTTTTAATTGACATTTTTTATTACCCCTAATTGCTTTTTTCATTTTATTAACTCTGCTTACTATTACATAGGAGTAAGAGCTGTGTGTGTGGTGGTGGGGAGAGGAGGGGGAGCACCCTCTCCACTGTTCAGGAGTGACTGAGGTGGGGACAGAGTATGCTTTGGCCCCCACCCCAATAATTTGAGGATAAAATGGTTAACTTTTACTACCTTAAGCATTTTTTTATGCACGCATTATATTGTAAACATTTCGAATAACCGCTGTTTATTATGCCATCACTTGTGTACAAATATATAATAAGTATTTTATTTTCGTTCTAATCCCTTTTCGTCTATTGTGTACAAATATCATGCTATAAAAATAATAAGAAATAAAATATGTTTAAACCAATTATCTCCACGTGCATGTGACAGTAGAAAGATTCGTGTGCTTATAAATTGGAATGTTCTTCTGTTCCTATCTAGTTCTTAAAGTCAGTCATTTGACTGGAGTAAAATATGTGCTCAATTTGAGCAATAATTCAGTAGCAACAACATGAAGCTAGTGTACCCCTAGTCGTAGGAGTAAAGTAGATATCCCGACAAAAAATGCCAAGCTTTAAAAAAATTATATATATGTATATACTTACATATTTTGAGAATCCAAACTCTATAGACAAAATATAAACAGCCAGGCCAAACTCCAAAACTGGAGCTTCGAATTAAGAGTTACCATCTCATAATTCATTTACACATAATTATTGAATCATGTGTATTTTAAGAACCTGTGAATAAAACTAAACTTTTAATCCGCACATATACATTATTATATAACCTGAACACATAGATAGAGTTTTGATAAATGGTTTTGTAGTGTAATATGTCGTTAATTGGCGAGTTTGCTTCTTTAACATAAATATGCAAATGCGATTTATTTCAGATTGAATGGTGGTCAGGTACATGATTTCTTACAGGGTTGGATAAGTCTGAGTGTTTTTGAGTCCATATCTGACATTGTCATAATGAGCATTGCTACATTCAACATCGGTCTCTACAAAATATAGATATGCTAAAGAAGCAGCTATGTAAACCATACTTTTTATAGCGTATTTCCAACAACAGACTTTTAGTCAAATCACCATTGGTCGTCGGCGTGATCCTTTGCATGAGAACGGTATTAATATTAATCGCTGTGGTCAAAATATATAGTGTAAGTCTTTCACAGGAATAATTCTTTAAATAAGTCGCACATTTTAGTAAGGTCATCTTCTCAACGGTCCCCTAATGATATTATTAAGCATCTGCGCTCTTGTAGATAAACAGATTACCAGATAATATTGAAAGACTATCAGGCATTCTTTTTCTGAATGTTTAAACATTTATTTTCATTTATATACAAGAGTGCATATAATAAACAAATCATAACGATTGATGTTTATACGTGTATATATGACCATCTTAAATGACATTATTTGGTCTAAATCTAAGATTCCATATACGCAGTATGCGGCATGCGAATGCGACAAATAAATGGTAGATCACGATCTTGATTACATATGTCCGGCTGCGAATGCGATTTGTCATGCGGTTGCGTACACGGCAAACTTGATCGCTCCATGGAGCGCGTACAAATAAATATATGGAATCTGATTTTTATATCGGATTTTGTTTTGCTAAGCAGAAAAAAACTACACCATATACTATTTAGATTGACGGTTAGCTCGATCATATAATTATCTTAACATCACGCGTTATGATTTTTTATTATCAGCGACATCGCTTTACTGCGTAGCGTAGGGGCGTACTATATCTGTCCGTGGTAGAGCATATTGTAACATTTTAGCCGTTTTCACACATAATAATAGCCATGCCTAAAAAGATTAATGCGTGTATCACCAGAAGTACCCATACATGCAGGGGTTGTAAAACTGAACCCAATAATGGACTGAAGCCAATACAACGTCTCTCTGGGAAAAGCAGTTTTTAGTGGTGAAATGTACATTACCTTTGAAAATATGTTGTTTTTGAAAGTGCAATTTAATGTAAAAGTCTGCTTTATTCAAATGTATGCTGCCCCAACAAAAAGGGTGTACAATTATAAAAGCATTTTTTTTTTCAGTATTCAACGCAATTTAATATTCACTACAATTTATCTCTTTTTATTTTGATACTTTTAAGCTTTAATACTTTTACAGGGAATGGCCGTAACTAATGTGAGCACTTGTGGCCCGACCCAGTTGCATTTTACGCGTACATGTATAGCAATAAAATATCTTTAAATCAAAATCAGATACTTTTAAAATTAGTATCTAAACATTTTTAAACACCTTTTGGTTTAAATAACTGCCCGATCAGTAATAAATATACTGCTAATGAAAACGGGAAAGGGGTAGAACTACTTTTATTTCAGACATCAACAAAACAACAGAACGCATTGCAAAAAAAAAACAACGTACAATTAAATGGACAAATAGACAAATATAGAAACAAAGTATAGGACATCACAAAAATAAAATGGCTGACAATAGGAATACCGCCTTGTAACGGCCAGAGACAAAAAGGCCGCTGAAGCTTTAAACAAGCTAAACTCACTATATCGTTAACAGTTTTTAAGTTCTAAATGTACATGTTTTAATGTTACCGTAATTACCTGTTGACTGCTGCAGCTTGTTTTTGTACGCCTCATGGTACTTCCCCACAAATGGATTTCAATGCTGCAAACCTATCAAATGAAGAAAATTATTTTTCAATATAAGTTGTATTCAACCTTAAACAATAGTAACCATAACTGAACATAGAAAGTGTAAAATAATCCTCCCCGAAAAATATACCGTGATATATAAACAAGTTTTTTGCTCATAAAATTGAGAAAAATGCATTGATTCCATTAAGCGATGGGAAAGCTTATATTAACAGGATTTTATAACGGATATTTCTACAATAAAAAAAGATTTAACATGTTAAAAAGAATTTTAACTGATAAAATGCGATAACCTGACTGTTTAATATTACCTATGAAATGTTTTAATTTTACAATATGATTTTTTGTAAAGCCGAAATTAAGGTTTTATTTCATACCCCAACCTACCCCGTTTTCGCTTCTATAAGAAGGGGTTGGATGGGGTATGAACGTTTATACACGGATCACGTAATGGTTCCTACAGAAATCATTCAAACATGATGGCACCGTAGATCAGCACTGTACCACAAACAAAGAGCAAATTATCTCTACAATGAAAGGACAATACACAACAGAAAGAGTGGTGACAACTTGGAAAGTTCAGTGTGCAATATGGCCACCAGTTAGCTTAAATCAATTTTAATGTACACAACCTCGCTATTATCACGTATTCAGCGCTCAAATGCACAACACAGTGTAAATAAAAGTACATCCACTCAATAGGAAATCTCTAGCAATAAAGTCCACATTCAGAGAAATTAGGAAACGATAAACGTATATGTTATTGTAAAGAGATATAAACATAATTAGTCTCCATAGAATAATGGTTGTGATATTACAAGTGAAATAATTACTATGTCTCCACTTGGAAACATAAATAAAGCATTTTAGTTAAATATCGTAATAGAAACTTTGATTAATTATTAAATTTAAATACTGCGCAACATAGTACAATATGATCGGAATAGTTTACTGTGACGTATAAGCAATGTATCACCCTTAACACGTCGTGTTTATTGTGAGATTTCCTTTATTTGTTTTTGTCGTTAATATTAATTTAACTGTGACCATGTTTATGTTCCTTATTTTTCGATAATAGCAACTACAACAATCACTGAAGGGGATGAAAAAAACCTCGACCCCTCAGGGGCCTAAGCATCTTTATGTGAGGGAGCTATCCAGCTGGCTTGCGGAACGTCGTTGGTTCTACCCAGGTTCCCGCCCGTGCACGAAAATTGCCCGGAGTGGCACCTGGGGTCTTCCTCCACCAATGGAAGCTGGAAAGTCGCCATATGACCTTAGCTGTTAATGCGACTATAAAATCCAATTCAGTTCAGTTCAGAATACCACTGTAGTTTTGATATAGCCGGTGAGAATGGAGAAAATAAAGAATAATACCTATCTAAAATATTAGTTTTTTAATGTAAAAACAAATCTAAGTAAAACAAAGATCCATAATTGTGTAATAAATTAGGCAATCAACAATGTGTGATATGTGATGTAGAGAGACATAAGGTCATACATTGTTATGTGTACATGAAGTTTGGGATCCATCCATTCGAAACGGTTTGAAAAATGCAAGTAATAAACATGTGTTACTATACGGGACATTATACAATATGAGAGTGGAAAAGTCAAACAAAGGGCAATAATTATGTAATAATTTAGGCAATAAACAGTGTGTGATGATAAGGGGTTCTTTAAGTTCTAAGTTATTATTTGCATATGAAGACTGGGAATAATCATTTCGAAAATGTTCGAGAAAAATGTGTATAAAGGACTTTATACAATATTAGAGTGGACAATTCTAAGTCAAAACGAAGGGCCGCAATTCTGCAATAAATTAGACAATCAGCAATATATGATGCTGAAGGACATAAGGTCATCAGTTGTTATGTGCATATGAATTTTAAGAACAATATATTGAACATGGTTTGAGAAATGATAAATTGTGTTACGTGATGTGACGTAACACGTCGTGACGATACGGGATGCGACGTTACGGACAGAGTGATCTATCTAGCCCGATATATTCACTTTGTGAAGCAGAGGTATTAAAAACCCATAGCATACTGCATCTGCGCTGCAATTTGTTTTATAAAACAAATAGCCTACGCTGCACAGGTGCAGAGGTTTCAAATACTCAAATTATGCCACAGAAACACCATACATACAGCTAACTAGTTCACCCTGTACAGTGGTGTAACTGTGTATATGCTGATATAAATCATATCTGCATAATGATGCTACATCTATATTGCTAAGCAACTGTTCTGCAAAGTAGTGCGTTGCATACTTAGTGGTATCAATTATGCAATGATTTTACAAGTATGCTGCTGTAAAGCAATGCAACTGTGTAAGTAGTCAAGTCTGAGCTTTGGTTCACATGCCCCATAGTTGTTAACATATTCGGGACATTATGTTCCCTAAATAGTATTAATATGATTAAACTAACAGTATAATTAGTGTAACTGGTACCTCATCGTCCTCACACAGTGTAACGGCATGGCAATCATCCATGGAATCCACATATGGGCAATCGAAACACATTGGACCGCGACTGTTTCGTGGTAGTAGTCCTTTAATAGAATATAAACTACTTCCATACTGTATATAATGTTGACCCCATAAGAAGTAGCTCAGGGGACATCCACATCTAAGTGCTGATAATTAACAATATCAAAATTAAAATCATCTCTCTTAGATTTTACTAATTATTTCGCCATTTTCAATAGAGAGATGTAAATCAGGAAAAGAAGCGACAGTATCAGAATGATATATAGGGTCCTATAGAAACCTCAGCGTCCGAACGCAATGGCATCGTAGGTCCGCACTGTACTGCAAACAAGGACTTGAAACTACAATGAAAGAGACAAAAAACAACAGAAAGGGTGGTGAAGACAGGGTTACCGACTTGGAACGGTCAGTAGGCAATAAGACCTACTGGTTAGCTTGAATCGATTTTATATGCGCACAATCCTCGCTATTATCCTGTCTTCAGCGCCCAAATAGACAAGACAGTGTAAACAAAACTAAATCCCATCAAAAGGAAATAATTAACAATAAAGTCCACATCCAGAGAAACCAACTAAAGATATACATACAAAATAATAAACATCTCAGGATGTATCCAGAAAGTCATTGGAGTTATTGCTGTGTGACTTTATAGGCTTTTGATTTTATATTCATATATAGGATCATTTATGTGTTATACTTATATTGCCTATTAATGCTTCTGTGTTTGTTAGAGAATATAACCTGGCAGGAATATCTTTATTTACACTGTCCCGATTTATTGGGATGACAATAGGGTAAGAGTGGGGTTTGGTGCACCCTAGAGCCGGGTTTGAACCCCAAGCGGATATGTTTGCCACCGACTATTCCAAGGCGGTAGCCCTATTGTCAACCCTTTTATGTTTGTGATGTCATATATTGCCGTTTATTCATTTTGCAGTTGTTTGTTTCTGTGCGTGTTTGTAGTTGACTGTGGTCATTGAATGCTACATTTCCTGTTTGACCTTTATAAAATTATCTACTTTCGTTGATCATGACAAAAATAGTTTCTTCTATTTGATATATCAAGGAGGAAATATAACACAATAAATGTGGAGTTCTTCTTGAACAATTTCATACAGAAAGAGAATGAAAGGGAACATTTGGAATCAAACACGGTAAATATAAAAAATATATTTGATTTGAATGCGATGAGAGTGAACTATGAGAGTGACAAATACTTGCTACCGTTCACGCTCTCTATCCACAAGTTGAGCAGAACTCACTATTTACAATGTCAATAGTACGAATATTTTAGCCATCCCGAAGATGGTATGCATATAACGGTATACATAGCATCTTCAATGTGTCATTTTTATATCATTCCATGGTCAGCGGCATATGATCCCAGCTTCTTACAAAATGGTTTGCCGTAAACGAGAACACAATGGACGAAATAAACGACATGAAATCTAGTTTATTTAGAGAAGAGGTTATGAAGCCTGCGTATCACAAGTAACAGTCAAATGACTACATTGGAAAGCAGACAACATGTCCAAAGTGTGATTAGACAGTTCTCAGAACGGCTTTAACGGCTGGAGTAGTAGAACCAACTACTCAAAATTAAAGAAAATAAACGAATTATTTGAAAATGTACTACTGTTATTTCTATTTAAATATCGGGCTCAGCAATTTCCAAAAGTCGGAATGAATAACAGTTCTGATTGCAAGCCAGCCGTCACACTGCACAGGCAACACAACTGAGTTCAGAATTAATATCGAAACACGTGAACCACGTGTCAGTAGAAGAAGTTCCCAAGCCACAACAATACCCACTCTGATGACTGATAACACCATTAACCAAATAACAATGTCACCTCTTATCCACTTTCTTCTGTAGCTTGGCCTGGATGTCAACTTCACGTACAGTTGGAGGTAAGTTTAAGATAATATGAGAAATGTACAAAATAGAGGCTGGCCTGACAGATGAAAAGATAAAACAATGCAAACAGCTACCGTTCTGACATGCTGTAGCCCCTGATGTCATGAATGTTTTTAGACACTAAAGTGTGTCAACAAAAATAGCGAAAATAAAACAGAACACATTAAAACTGCCAGATGAGTGTTCAATTGCTCCTACCAACCTGAACCCAAATCGATCTACTAGTAAGTTGCCAAACTAAGCAGCGATGTAAAAGATAATCTTATTAAAGTAAAATTTATCTGATGGACACTAATGAACGGAAATGCATGCTTTACAAAGACGCATCGGCACTAAGCAAAGCAATAGACATTTGCAAAGCAACTGAATCAGAAAGGTAAAGATGAAGAAGATGATGAGGGCATGAATAACAGCAGGGACATCGTATGATGTATACGCTGTAAAATATAATAACAATTAAAGCAATCTACACAAGAGAAATGTTAAAACTATGGACAAAATTCCAAGGAGGGAAAATGTCTGGCACATGAAAAGCACTGCGACAAATTTATCTAATTTAATCATTTCGCGTCAGCATGCATGCAACCATCACATCATGTAAGTATGTCACAAACAGGCACAGGGGACGGCCTAAGGTTCAGTAATTTGACATTGATACTTACGAAGCTTGGAGGAGAAAATCAATAGAGAAGAATGTGATATTGACGTGTCTCACCCATAAAGCGTGTATATGATCATTAGAAAAAATAAATAAATAAGAGCATATTGACTTCCAGGCTCAATAAAACCGAGTCTGCTACTTTTATCTCTTGTTTATGTTTGTTGCTTCCAAGGGATCCCCTTTTCAGTATTTATTCCAGTTTATCAGCCAATCAGATCTCAAAACAAATGTATCGGATGAAGACATTCAAAACGCAAGTTAACTCTCTATCGTATCAACAATATGAACGGAACGGGAATTAAACTAGCACGCTCCAATTAAAACATTCACAGACATGATTGTTTGAAGAGACTGATTACCAAGTCACGGATAAAGAGCCATTGAATATGAATCTCGTAACAATCACGGCATAATTTGTACCCTCGGATGAGCATAAACTTAAGTATAAAAGTACTCCATCAACCAACAAATGGAAAGTTACTACGGTAAACATATACACGAGTTTGCTGATGATGAGAAGGAAAAGGCAATTGCATTGATACACTACATTAGCCTGTAACAATGCCACTGTGACGATCGTCAGTGTTTATGAAAGCACCAATGACCACAGAAATAAAACATATATGTAGATATAGGTCGAACAGCAAACTGTGGCAATGTAGCATTCAAAGACCACAGTCACGAAAATCGCGAAACCAACAGCAACTACTAGGAAAAGTAAAAGGCAAGGTATAAGAAATCACAAACATAAAATGGTTGACAATAGATGCACCACCTTGGAACAGTCAGTGGAAAAAAGGCCACTTGGGGTTTAAACCAGGAAAACGAATATAAAACGTAGGCGTAATGTAATCGATTAAAACGCCAGCCCGAAACTGATTGATTAGGTAACAAATCTTAATTGTTATTGTTATTGAGAAAATGCTAAGTAACAAACTGCATATATGCAATGATCCGAAACCGCTGAAGTATTAAATACACGAAACTAATCATAAAAGGATGACTGAAGACATTATCAGATTGAATTGCTAAGGTTTTGCCGACATTCTTGTATATAGAGAAAGGGAATAATTGAGAAGTCAACTGCTGACGACGACATCTGCGAGCTCGCCGTCAGAAATGCACATCACAGTTAACAGGGACGAATGTAAAAACATTGTTATATAGATGAAATTATCATATCAGATGACGTAAAGCATGATCATGCGATCATAAACATGGATAACACGACTAAAGGTGTTCTGGTAACATTCAACAATTTAACTAAGTTCCGGATCAATCTATGAGCGTAGCTTTCTCAAACGAGCGCGGTCTTAAAATGGACTTTTGTCATGACGAAGAAGCCAAAAACATTACAGATGAATTAAGAAAAGCTCTGGTATAGACACGTTGACACTAAGCTAGACACATCTCCACAGTGTAGGGGCTACCCAGCGGGATCCATGTTGCCTTGTTCCCTGAAAATATTACCCAATGTTCCCAGTTCCTCCAAACTATTTTGTTTTGTTCCCCAAACATATGTTCCAATGTTCCCATGTTCCCCACAAATATTATCAATGTTCCCTTGTTACCTAAATATATTCTCAAATGTTCCCAAAAATTAATTCTGACGAATTAACAACGGCCTACAACAGTTAATAATTGCATCTTAGACAACAGTGTTTGAGCACAGGAACTTAAGCGATCTACTTTTCTTTTTTTTCACATAGATTTGTTCTGAATATGTGTTTATCACATGTTCTCATCAATATTAATAAGTACTGAGCACAACCGTATTTTGAAAGATTTACATATTTTATCTTAATTGGTATTTAGTCATCATAGTAGAAACAATCTTCCATTACTCTCCTCTTCTGTCCTCTTGTTGACTTTCTCATGGTATTTTCATCAACCTCCTCTCTTGCCTCTGCTACAGTAACTGTTTCAATGGCACTGCTGGTTTGGGATTGAATCATAATAAACTCCCCCTCTTCTAGCTCAAATTCGATTTTTGTGTACAGCATGTTTCTTTTTAAGCTTTTATTTATATATTTCATACAAACGGCCACTTCATCGACTTCCATAAAATACAACGGATTGAATGAGTCTTAGCATCACACCGAGACTGCAATATTTGTTGTACTTATCGTGTTCGGCGATTTCCAAATTTTCATTTCATATTTTTTTATATATCACAGTAGGTTGCCTGTGCAGTGTGGCGGTGGTAAAACGTCTCCCCGTGCTAGCAATCAGGACTGTTATTTATTCCGATCTGTGGAGATCGCTGAGCCCGATATTTACAGATATCGGTGGTACATTCTTAAATACCTTTGGTTTTCTACTTGAATTTCGAACAGGTGGTTCCACTACTACAGCTTGTAAGGTACTGAGTATTGTTTTAGCACCCTTAGGATATGCTTCCATTTTGTTTAAATCACCTATTGTTTTCTCGTTTAGGGCAAAGCGTTTTGTTAGAAACTGGGACCATACGCCGCTGGCCAGGGAATGGTGTGAAAATACCTCAATGAAGGTTCAATGTTCACGCCATATGCATACCATCTTCGGAACGGCTGAAATTGTTGTGCTACAGACATTTTAAATATTGAGTTCTGCTCAACCCGGGGCTAGAGGGTGTGAAGGGTAGCATTCACTTTTCACTACCGTTCGTGAACAGTCTCAATCAAACCGAGTTGGCAATATTTTTGTACTTATCGGCCTTTTGCCTTTTTCATACCCGAGATAACACCTTCTTTGAGCATAATGATGCCTACTCTGTTTAATATATTCAAAAATATTAAGTCACTTGTATCATACACAACCTCAGGTAAGTGTTCAGCTTGAACTTGTTGCACTTCTTCGACTTTACTGAAGTCAACTGGTTTACACACAGTAGGTTCTGAGTTCCTGGATTGTCTTTCAGACTCGTACTTCTCACTGTTTTTGGTGAAACTCCTTTACCATATGTTGTCCTTCAGTCTCTCATCTCTTGTTTCTGCTCTTTAGTCAAATGCACACATTTAGGAGTGTACATTTGGGCAGGTCAACATACTTGACGTCTGATATCAATTTGGGGTAATATGACTTGTGAAGTAGCAGAATTTTGTTTTGCACCTTCGCTTTAAATGCTCCTTAATTGCACTAACAAAATCTATAGTCAAACTCAAGCTGCATTTGCATGTCTGAAGACCCACCTCTCATCTCTGAAAACAAATTTTCTAAGACTAATGTTAACAAACTCTTCATTCTGAAGATTTCCAACAGTCTATGCTATACATTGGCACGGGAAAGTAAGCTCTTGATGACACACAAATAGTTTAAAATACGTTTTTCGTCATCAATTACAATAGTTGTTACAGTTCCCTGGTGATCTAGCGTTGACGCTGTTGTTTCAATGTATGTTTTCACACTGTCAACGCACTGACAGTCAAAGTCATATACCTCCTGCAGTCATCCAATAGATATATCTAGACTAATATACAATGGTTTCTGTTTCTCTGAGTGGAGATAAAATGCCAATTTAAAGTTTCGGACATTGTTCAGATAAAGAAAAAGTCCACTAATACCGCTTATCATTCTTAGGGTACCAGTAGCAGTATCTACAACGAACAGTGTTTTTCTATATGCACATATTTCTGCATGTTGGGAAATTTGGGCATCCTTTCCATCTCTCAGGCCTCTCCCATTTCCAATAAAGTGGCTGCATTCTGCTTTTGTAGGATTGAGCAGCTTAATCGAATAGTCATCTGTGTGAATAAATACTAATCTGTCTTGTAAAACAGCCAAACTGTGTACCCTTACACATTCGTTTCCATTTGATATAATCGGTTCTTCTCATTCACATTCCCAGTTGACTTTAAGTATGCCCCCATCTCTATCATGAGAAGCAACATACAGCGAGTCATTCATGAAATCTAGTCTATAAAGCAAACACTATTTTGTTTCTAGCTGTTCGAGCAGTGCCTCTCTACTGTACAAGATTTGAGTGAATTCCGAGCATGTGAATTTCTCTCTCCCAACCATCCCCATTGTTACTGCTGTCAAATGCTAATGCAAGCGGCCTAGAAATATTTGTTGTCTATACAGAGTTTGGATTTTCTATGGTCATGTTCCCTTGGTCCCAAAACATAGGGAGACCCTAAGTGTTACACTTCAGGTGTATAATGTCGTTACACTCTATTCCAACAGAATTACAACTAAATATAAATGCCAGCAGAGAGCTAACAAAAACAAGCAAAACTATATATTTAAGCTAGTCTGGACTCCTGCCATTAAACATTAGTGTGTGTGTGTGTGTGTGTGTGTGTGTGTGTTTGAGAGAGAGAGAGAGAGAGAGAGAATCTAAGATATAGTCCCTCTACCATATGTGCCAAGAGGAAAATATCTTAAAGGCACGGTGGTATGTGAGGAAATTTTGTGGTGCACTGATTGTAAGTTTGAAGTCTCACCCAAACCAAAAGACTGTTTAGGTTGGAAATACTTAAATCGGTCCTAGCTAGGATGGTTGGTATGCATTACAGCACGATGGCCACCGCATTAAAAAGTCACGCCTACTTATATACCGAAGCTAAAACAGAAACCATTTGTTTTCTCGAACTACGTACTTAAATGATTTAACCGGTTGATTCATACATCAATTCAAACATCAAACCCTACAATATCAAATTGTATCACCTTGATCTCCGCATCCATTGGAATTACAGTAATCCCCATAACAACATGATCTGCATCTGTCAGAATGTGATGTGTTACTTCCGTGACCAGATTGACATGTCTGCAACATAAATATATAACACATAATCAGGAAGATGTCTTATTAAACGTTGAAAGAGCACACAGTCTGTAAGGCTTGAATCTTAATTGTATTGGCTTGCACCTTCGGGTGCTAGCCTATATACTCATTTCGGTTTTTCAGCGGAAGTAAAAGCTGGTTCCCTGGGAACCAGGCTAGTAATGGCTGGTTCCCTGAGAACCAGTCTACGTAAGTAACCGCTTCTTCTACACAGATAGACGCTTGTTTCCGTTTAGTCTGGTTCTCTGACTGACTGGCGCTTGTTCTTCATCTACACAGATAGACGCTTGTTTCGGTTGTGTAAGTATTCCCGCCAAAGAATGATCCACTTCCGGAGATAGGGTTGGCACGTTTGTTGACACGTTGATGCTTATTTCTTTAAATTTGATATCCCATCATTATTCAGTGATTGTGTTCATGAATAGATGTAGTATTTTATGTTGAATGTCCTTCATTGTGTATGTATTAGACATTTGTTTTAAATTGAAACAGAATAAATTAATGATCGAATCTAAATGTAGATTTGTCAAATTGATTTACCTTAGCCTAAATGTATACTTCTACATACACAGCTGATACAATAGACTGCTCCACGGCTAAGGCTTGTTTGAGTGAACCGGGACATGCATAGTGAAGCAGTCTACTGATACGACCATGTTTGGGTCCACTAACTTATAGGTTTGACACGTTGGTGTCAAAGTTATTGATATTACAAGATCAAGACTTATTTTGTTATGCTGTTATTAGCGAAATGTTGTTATATTAACAGTACTGTAAACGAATTATGTTATGAGATTCCCCGTCTGCGCCTACCTCCTCATTATAGTTACCTAACAAGGCAAGCCGTTCCTTCTAAAAGTAAACTTTATTAAAACTGATGTGACAACCGAATGTACCTTTCTAAAGTATATCGAATGTACGTTCCTAAAGTAAGCTCATTGTCAAATTTCATAACATTTCCGATTTACTATATATAATAAAATGTATATATTGTTTAACAAAACAGTGATTACAATGTTGTAAGCATAGACATGATTTAAAATAAGATAATTAACATTTAACAAGGTGGTAATGAAAACAATAACAAAATGGTTATTAAAATACCTTTCTTTTAAAACTCCAATTTTCATAAAAGCCCGCGAGATTACATATATTGTATTTATTTCTAGGCTGGTTATGTGTTCATTATGTTTATCGACATTACGTGTTTGCGACAAGAGTAGTTTACATGTGTATCTGGTTGTCCGGTGTAACACACATTGTAAGAATAAGAAACACATTTTTATAATCATAATGAGTGACTACAATGTACAATCGTCAGAGAGAATATATAAATTATATACCAACTGTAGGTGATACATCAATTAAGGAAATCGGTCAGGATTTGAATAATGTACTTTTAGTGAAATTCATTTTTTGTCTTCAAATTTCGTCAGTATGCCTTACTATTTAAAAGTTAATGCCACAAAAGTGGGCATTTCTTACCACTGCGTCTTGACAACCGGTGTCAAATAATTGCCCTCCAAACTCAGCGTACTTTTCCACAAAACACATCTGTAAAAGGAATTTATTGAATAATTAAATAAATCATATTTTAGCTGGTTCCAGTACACTGTTTATGATAATGGAGGAAATGCAGATGAAAGCGAGGTCAAAGTTATTATTAGTAAACGAATGTGAACTGACCATATAAACGTAAGGCATAACAAGGGAGTCATAATTATCCAATGTCGTTAATTTATTGAATTTGAATATGTTTTCTATCAAATAATTTGTATCGTCTACAACGACCAACATGAACTTAAAAGAACAACTAACCTCTGTTGTCTTGCATCTTGTGACGGCATCACAGAGATAAAGATGTGACAGTCCTTTGCAGTTAAAACACCTAACACCAACGCCTAAAAGGATTATAAGAATCCATCATGAGTATCCTTGTGAGAAAGGGAATTATCACCCCATAGGGTCAGTATTGTATCCAGAGACGAGGCTTTTCCGAGTTTCCGGTTGCAATTCTGATCCCGCGGGTGCGATTTCATATAAGATTGACATGCCATGTCAGATTATAAGAATATTCCATCGGTATCCGGTGAAGATAAGAAATTCTTGCATACCGGACAAGGATATCCGTCGTTTTACCGGGGCTAGATATTTCCATCACATCCTAGGGTCGAGATAAAATTCACGAGCGCCAACATCCGGTATGCAGGAAAACATGCAAAACGTTAGTAGCTGGAGGCGTAAACGCACAACATATCTCTGATATGCAAGAAAAAGAATCTATCATGGGTATTCGGTTCAGAAAACTCGTCAGAGCCTCGGTTCCGATAAAAACACTTATACCTCGGGTTGGAATTCCCTATCTTCACCGGATACCCATGAAAGATTCTTATATTCCAATTCGAGGCTCTGCCGAGGTTCTGATTAAACACTTATACCGAGGGTTGGAATTACTTATCTGAACCGAATACCCACGATAGATTGTTTTTCTTGCATATCAGAGTCATGTTGTGCTTTTACACCAACAGCTACTAACGTTTTGCATGTTTTCCTGCATACCGGATGTTGATGCGAGCGCGACTTTTATAAGATAAGGATAAGACTTTCCATCACCTTTGCAAATCGTGGATAGCCTTATCCGTTATGCAAGAAAGAGTTATCTCACAAGAGGAAAATATCTATCTCACATGGCTAGAAATGGAAGAAAAAAGTACCTTTGCAGTAAAAACGCATAATACTGTCGTCTAAAACAGAAAATGCTTCTTAATAGTTAAAATACTAAACAACCGTGTCAGTTAATATTGACACAGGTTATCATAGGAAACTGATTTGAACGATAAGCATTGGAAACCTTAATTTGAATTTATAAACAAAAACGTTCTGGTAAAGTGGAAACGTCCAACTACTACGCCTTGCACAACAGGTTAGAGTTTCCCCATTTTGTGACAAGCGAAAGAAATATAAAACGATCGGACAGGGAAAGTAGCATTCAAGGAGGACAGTAAACCACAAAACACAGAAACAAACACGCAAACAGACAAACAAGAAGGCAAAAGCAATAAAAAATGCAAACGACATCACAAACACAAAAAGGGTTGACAATAGGGCTACTGCCTTGGAACGGTCAGTGGCAAAGTAGGCCACTGGGGGTTTAAACCGGTTCTAGGGTGCACCAAACCTCACACTTACCCTACTGTCATCCCATTGAAACAGGACAGTGTAAAAAAAGAAATCCACGCCATGATCTAATCTCTTAACCAACAAGGCAGCATCAATAGGCAATATAAGTTAAACACAAATATGCTCGTGTAAATATAATACAAAAAAAACAATAGCCTAGAAAGCCACAATGAAGGTACTCAATGACTTTGCAGAAGCCAGAGCAGTTAGAGAATAAACCATTAAGGGCACGACAAGAAAGATCATGGACAAACATCAAACGCCACCGTCCCAATGGGCTTTAGGTAGGCGTCATCATAGGGTCCACAGCCTGTCTGGTCATCGTACAATTAAAGAGGAAAGCATAGTGGCGAACTGAAGTCGGTAGCGACATCACAGACATTTCCGCACCCACTGACCTCCATTTACGGTTCACCTCGTGACACGCTGCTGTCAGTCAATTTTGACACGGCTGGTGAAAAATGCGTGTAACTACCTACACGCGGTGTATAAAATGTACATAGGACTCGACTTACTAGTATTGTTTGTGAACATCATGACCTCGCCATGTTTTGTGTGGCTTTTGTGGCTTTTTATGTACACAGCCAGATGAAATGTCTAAATCGTAAAAAGGGCTGGTAAGGTCAGAGAAGGCTCGGATTAATAAAACACGTGACCGAAAGTGGTGGTACATTTCCCCGGGGTACTTTAATCAGGACCCGTTTACATTACATGTCTACCTACAGTGCCTGCCTAAATTAATGTTTCAAAAGCTCATAGTTCCTAAGATCTGTCTATTTTCATCATCCAGAAAGCTTAATACAGAAAATCGTGACAGTTGCGGTATTTTTCACTGAGAAAAATGTCATATCCCATTGAATAACATTATGTCAATGTTTTCCTCTCTACCCAATTCTTTCGAAAAAGTCATGTTTCATTTCACTACGCGACACGAAATAAAGTAATATAAATCTAAAACAATAACACTGTGCCTAGCAGAAACAATGAGGACAGAATAAATGTTTGACATGCATTTTGACAGATCAATCTGGTGACTTCAGTTTTCATAGGCCAACAGTTACACGCTGGCAATCTCGGGTCAATCGGAACTGATCAAGCAGGCTCTCGAAAGGCCACGTTTGATCAGGGTCTTGATGCGCTTTAAATTGATCATGTCCAGGTAAAAGCTTGTCATTTTCAACGAGGCGAGAAAGGTCAAGACGGTACAACACAGACGAACGTTTGATTTGCCGCCAAGTGGAGTTTCTCTAACCTGTTGTGCAAGGCGTAGTAAAACGTTTCTTGAAATCACATACTTTTTATCTCAATATAGACATATATTTCTCCTTTCATACTCTTACTCTTTCAATGCCCAAATTGACAAAACATGACTTCGGACTGATTTAAATCGTTCCTATTTATTTCTCTGTAAAAGCATGTGTACAGTACATACAATAAGGTAAGAGTGAGGTGTGGTGCACACTAAAACATGGTTTAAACCCCCAGCAGTATTTTTGCCCCTAATCGTTGCAAGGCGGTAGCCCTATTGTCAACCATTTTATGTGTGTGATGTCATATCTTGCCTTTTATTCATCTTTGTAATTATTGTTTGTTTCTGTGCTAGTATTTGATTGACTGAGGTCCTTGAATGCTACATGTTATGTTCGAATTTTATATCTACTTTCAGTTTATTTGAGGATCGGCTCCTGACTGAGGGCTAATCCTATGGCGAGGACAAGTTTGTCCACAACAAGGGACGATTCAATTTCCTCAGGAATATTATCTCAATGTTGGAATCGGTCCTCAATATGTGTCCTTCATTTCCTAGTCATTCTTAGAGAATGGTACTAACATAGCCTTTGACTTAATTAACAAGAGGTCAATGACCTTGAAGCTCTACTGATAGATTTTTGATAGCTAGGTCAACATTCCTGTGAAGTTTCATGAAAATCCATCAAGTAGTTTCATAGGAGTAGTCGCTACAAGTTTTCATTATATAACTCTATGTAAACAAAGATGGCCGCTGGCGGCCATGTTTAATGTCAAATAATTTTTGACAAGGATCAACATCATGTCATACTGATCATTTTAGAAAAAGTCCCATATCAATATCACTTATGGTTTTCAAGTAGTAGTCGCTACAAATTTATTTATTTTAAATCTATTTTTAGCCGTGGTGGCCATTTTGAATTTCCGGTCAGCCTGAAATTTTTCCATGATCAACTAGACATCAAGAGCAACATTCCTGTGAAGTTTCATGAACATCCGTCGAGTAGTTTCAGAGGAGTAGTCGCTACAAGTTTTTACTATATAACTCTATGTAAACAAAGATGGCCTATGGCAGCCATGTTTAACGTTGAATCAAAATAGTGTTCGACTAGGATCAACACCATGTCATGCTGATCATTTTAGAAAAAGTCCCATATCAATATCACTTATAGTTTTCAAGAAGTAGTCGCTACAATCTTATTTTTTAAAAATCTATTTTTAGCTGTGGCGGCCATCTTGAATTTCTGGCCGACTGAATTTTTGCTAGGATCAATAAGACATCAAGAGCAACATTCCTGTAAAGTTTCATGAAAATCCGCCAAGTAGTTTCAGAGGAGTAGTCGCTACAAGTTTTTACTATATAATTCTATGTAAACAAAGATGGCCGCTGGCAGCCATGTTTAACGTCGAATCAAAACGATTTTCGACAAGGACCAACATCATGTCATGCTGATCATTTTAGAAAAAGTCCCATATCAATATCACTTATAGTTTTCAAGAAGTAGTCGCTACAAACTTGTATTTTAAAAATCTATTTTTAGCTTTGGTGGTCATCTTGGATTTCATATCAACATGAATTTTTGCTAGGATCAACTAGACTTCATGGGCAACATTTCTGTAAAGTTTCATAAATATCCATCCTGTAGTTTCAGAGGAGTAGTCGCTACAAATAAAAGTTTACGGGCAGACAGACGGACAGACGGACGGACGACGGACGCCGCACCACGGCATAAGCTCTGCTGATCTCTGATCAGTCGAGCTAAAAATGAGTTTTAAAAAGTTTAAAAACGCTTTTACTATGTAAAGTTAAAAATACATAAACATGAAATTTAGCATTATAATGATCTAAATGAACATCAACATCAATATTATACACATTCATTCATTCAGGCAAATTGTAAAACAGAGTTTAACTCAAAATGATATACATCAACTAATTGATTTTTTCTTGTATATTGTATATATTTTGTTAAATTTACTTACCTTCTATATGTTTCGGCGTAGTGGTCGGTGTAGTTGTTGGCACAGTGAATGGTTTCGGTGTTGTAGTTGTTGCTGAAGTGGTAAGTATAGTTGTTGGCACAGTGAATGGCTCCGGTGTGGTCGTTGTTGCTGAAGTGGTAAGTGTAGTTGTTACTGCTGTAGTGATGGGCATATTGGTTGTTGTCGTGGTTGGTGAAGTTGTTATGTAGTATTTACTGCAGTAGTTGAACAGTTGTTATGCTGCGGTTGCAGTAGTTGTTGGTGTAGTAGTTGGTGTAGTGTTGTTGTAGTAGTTGCTGTAGTGTTGTTTGTTGGTCTAGTAGTTGGTGTAGTGTTGTTGTAGTAATTGTTGTAGTGTTGTTGTAGTGGTCTGTGTAGTAGTTGGTGTAGTGGTTGGTGTAGTGGTTGGAGTAGTGGTTGATGTAGTTGTTTCTGTAGTTGTTTCTGCAGTTGATTTTGTAGTAGTTGGTGTAGTGGTTGGTATATTGGTTGTTGTAGTCGTCGGCGTAGTTGTTGCCGTAGTGGTCGGCATACGTTTGGATGTAGTGGTTGGTTAATTGTTGGTGTTCTGGTTTGTATTACAATTGTGAATAGTTGTTTGGCTAGTGGTTGTCGTAGTTGCTTTTGTAGTTTTCTGTGTAGCGATTGGCATATATGTTGTTTAGCATAAAGTGTATGTGTTTATATGGTTAGTGTAGTGTTGTTGTTGGTGTAGTTGTGAAGTGGATGGAGTAGTGGTTGGTGTAGTTTTGGTGCCCTCGGTATTCGTAACGAAATGGCATGCGAAATTTAGATCACTATTTTGCGATCGACTCTCGATTTTGGAATCGTTCTTCGATCCTTTTCATATATAATTTGTAAGATGTTGCTGCTTCTCTAAACCTAGAAGACCACAGCCTATGTTGATCCCTATATCGTGAAGCAGTTCAACACCAATTTGACCAACACCAATGTCATTCCCATGAGATATGTGTACCTCAAATACTCAATACTTAATTTAATTAATGTCATTTACAGTGAGGCATGTCGTAGCGGAGCCCGGACGGGACCTATATATCGTTC
This sequence comes from Cyrtodaria siliqua, assembly GCA_037043455.1. Classification (NCBI taxonomy): domain Eukaryota; kingdom Metazoa; phylum Mollusca; class Bivalvia; order Adapedonta; family Hiatellidae; genus Cyrtodaria; species Cyrtodaria siliqua. The sequence continues at coordinate 115,655 of JAWPHD010005114.1, forward strand.
AAATTAGGTCACAGCAACCCAACATGTTGCAGATGATGTTAGACCCGTATAAGGAACATTCTGGAAGAGTTTGGTGAACATTCTGAGAGAAAGAAGTAAAACGCGCGTCGTAGCGGAAACCGGACGTTACCTATATTTTGTCGAAAGTAGGTCACATGGACTCATAATGCATATAAGGAACATTCTGATAGAGTTTGGTGAAACTCCTGCACGAAAGATACACAGGTCATATCGGAAACCAAACGGGACATACCATCTCAATAAAATGAAACTGAAAATAAAGGATATCCGCCATTTGATCCTCTGACAAACTATGCAGCATTAACTTGTCAGTAGGCATAGAGAGAAACCGCATAGGGTACGACAAGATGAGAAGTGTGGCTACAGCATAACTATGAGAAGTGTGGCTACAGCATAACTTTCAAGCTTTATTTAGCCTTGTTCAATTTTACTACTATTTGTCAAAATCTGTAATTAAAAGTGATATTTTGAGTTGTCTATTGTTATTAATATCAATATTGATATGTATTATGTTTTATAAGTAGATCTAGATATAAGACTTGATCAGACCACAGTCAACCAAAAACATGTGTTCAATCCAAAAATGAAATATAAGGTCCTATAGAAACCACAGCGTCCAAACGCAATGACATCGTAGGTCCGCACTACAAACAAGGAGCAATATTTAATTAATTATACAATGAAAAAGACAAAATACAACAGAAAGGGTGGTGAAGACAGAGTTACCGACTTGGGACGGTCAGTAGGCATTAATGCCTACATGTTAGCTTGAATCGATTTAGCTTTAATCGATTTAATGTGTACACAGCCTCGCTATTATCCAACAATATACACAAGTATACTATGGTTGGCAAACCTGAAACCGCATTGAAACAATCAGTGGTAAAAAGGCCGCTGTGGGGTAGGCTGTACTTGAGGAGATATCTGTGTTGTTGTGATTATGTTGCACCTCTAACCAATTATTCTACTCAAGACGTGCAGAACATGCACTTTGTGTTATTGCATGTAAATTCAATGACTTTGATTTATGATTTTACTAACCTTGTCTGGTGAAAACCATTCCCAAAGGATATCCATATGCTTGATATAAATCTTTATACCCGTAAAGCGAAGCACCAAATGAAATGCCGTTTGTGTGGTACAACATATGTGAACCTGTGTGTACGTTGTAAACATTGACGTAATACGTGGAATGTTTTAGTGTGACGTTGCGTGTGCTGATTGCATTGCTCAGTGCATTCCCATCTAGAAGAACGTTCTGAAGTTTGTCACATTCAATAATGATCACGAGATAGTTGATAAAAGCTGCAAATTGGGATGACACAGTGAACTGATATGACGTCATGTACTGATTTACTGCTGGAACAAATGACATAAACGCGTCTCCATAAGTGTCATAACTATAACTGGGGCTGTACTGCATTACCATTAATGGATAAGATCCTCGCACTACAAGCGGATCCGTTGTTGTCATGATTTCTAGAAATTCTCCGGGTTGGCTACTGTATCTTGTTTGTGTGGTGCTTGTATTTGACCAAGTTATTGTCGTATTTATTTTCAAGCTGTATATTCTAACTATAAATACTGATCTAGGAGGCATGTTTGGTATAATAGATTCGTGACCGTAGGTATCGGTTGGTGGTATTTGTTCAACGATGTACTTTGTATTACCACCTATACCCTTAGGTATAATTGTAGCCTGATTTCCTGAGAATACTCCAATATCTTTGTTACTATTAATAAAGCTTCCGCTTAGATCGAAGGCAGATTGTAATAGATACGTTTGCATTTCTTCTAATTGTACAGTAATCACATCGGTATGAGAAATGTTGACATGTGTGCCATTAGCAACTGCAACAATCAAGAAGTTACTAGCTACGGTAGATGTTATTGACGAATACGATGCAACTATATACTCTGTTGACAGACTCTGTACTGGAAGAGCAGAAACTGCTTCGTAAAAAAGGAATGGATAGGTGATTAAGGTAAGTGCTATATCTACATCAGATTTTACGTGTATGCCTTTGTTTTCAACCGTTGCATTATGTTCTTGTACTATGCCACTACTAATGATCACTGAAGCTGTACCGCTCAGTATGGGTTGTGTGTGATTCATTCCGATGGCAGGAGCATTTACAGTCACACTGCCAGAAGTATTTGTCGAAATTAGAAGTTCAATTTGCATTCTTTGTGACCCATATGCGTCCAGTATTCCCACGTAGAATTCCTTTCCAATATTACCTTCAATAGAAAAGATATCAATGACATCTTAATAAACCACGTCTTATTTATTACCTTCAATAAATAAAACATCATTGACATTTTAATTCAATAATCATATTCTATTTTAATCTTCGTTAAACATTTAATAACCCCATTTGCTGAATATATATCCACACATTTTGTTGAAGCTTAATACATGCATACAAACTAAAATGTTTTAATAGGGCTTCAATTAAGATTGGCACTGACAATTAAGCCACTCTCTATACATATATAATTTACTTACTAGCTTACTTACGTTCAGTTGACTTCTGCAAAGTTGCACGTACGCATACACGTGCTCGCTCTCTTGCCCGCCCCTCCCACTCGCTCGCGATAAATACAAAAAAAATTGCAGTCTCGGCTTGTTCATGAACGGTAGTGAACAATAGTTGCTATAGTTGCGTATATCATCATGATGTTCCTGTCCATTGACTTTCGGTGGAGTTATGTCCCTTTAATGATAGTTTATCTGATAGTCTACAGCGGGGGCATTCGTGTCCACAGACACATTTTAAGTATCTACAAGATTCTATATATGTAAAACAGCAAGCTCACTGAGAAACATTCAGCATCCAAGCGTCCTATCAATCGGAATATGTTGTTGTTGTTTTTCAAAGGAAACCTCCATCGTATTTTTTTTTGATTTAGTATTGAACTATTGTTTTATATTTATGCAAGGTAACTGGCTGTCAAGTAAGTAAAAGCAACTGGATATCATTGCAAAGCAAGTGAGAGCAACTGGATATCATTGTAAAGTAACTGAATATCACTGTAAACCAAGTTTTAAATATATGTTAAAATCTTTGCTTGCGAGCAAGATTCATTTATAAACCACATGCATCTTTACCCTTTTTTGAGTCACATGCGTAGCATGACAGGCACTTAGGTCCGTCCATCGTCCGTCACATTTTAACCTGCAACTTATCCATAACTAGAAAATATATAGATTACCTTAAGATATATTGTAACACATGTACTATAACTATGGCTCTCATGTTGGCATAGTTATGCCCCTTTTCATAAAACGTATACCTGCAATCTAACCAAGCTCAAAACTGGCCATAACTTAAAAGGTATTTGAATTTTAATTGTGAAACTGCACACACATATTCCCCTAGGCATGTTGTTACCTAAAACCAATAACTCAATTTCATTTCGGGAGAGTTATCCACTTGTTCATAAAACTTAAAATCTGCTTGAAAATTCATGTCTTGATGCTGTAAAGTTAGATTGACAAGCACTCGACAAGCGACACAAGTGTGCAGTGGAACATCCTTCTAGTCTTATTTGACCATCTACATATTTTTAACTTGACTTTGTATCGGACTTAATATTTTAATTCAGCTTGAGTGCCTTACTTTACTTGTATATGTCTTAGTGTCACGTTCCTTTATGTAGGTAAACATCTAGATAAACTTGATACTGTAGCGTAAGTCAGCTACAGAAAATAACTGTAAAACATTGAAATCCTGATCAGTAGCTTTACAAATCTATATATGTTTTTACAGTATATAGACTTCTGTAGAAATTGTCAATATTGAATTTGATATATTCAAAACAGATGCTGATTCTAAAGTTGTAACCGACTAACCAAACACTGCTATTAGTACAGTGTATTTCCAAGTCAACTTTTCCTAATTTTAAACCTGATGTTTTCAATAAAAAATATTGAAATCTATGTCTACATCTTTATAGTTGTTTTCCCCCACTTAAACGTATCTTCTAACATCCCTTAAATGACAGAACAATACAGCTTGCCCACGTATTGGATTCCTTTTTTTTTGAAAGAAGCCAACTTGTTAATGATTGTGTATGAAAGCCGTTGTAGTCATCGCGTAATCTATGTGAATATCGGCGGAAAAAAGGGAAAGCAGACAAAAATTTATATTGCTGTCATAATGAACATTTGTATAACTTACTTGATTGTCGTGAATGAACTGTGCCATGTCCGTTTTCTATGTACGCCAGTTGAGTGCACATCTATATAGCATACACAAGTCATAATAAATAATAAGAAATGGTTCGTGTTTGCTTTCATGAGATTATTAAACCAAATAAAAAATAATCAAAACATGACTTATACATTTTAAAACGGTACGATGCCATTTCTTTTCCTTATTTAAAATGGCGATTAACGCATTCAGGTTACAGAACTAGTTGATGAAATATATACATATACATGTTGATCATAAAAATAATTAAAAGTGTTGAACAGTTGATAAAATGTATGTAACACGTATACACACACAATAGGATATTATTATTTTTTTGCGGTTAGCTGCTTTAATGCAGAAAAGGAGCAAATCTGAATTCATAGTAAAGCCAAGTTGACTGTTTATCATGTCTTTCACAACATTACAATTAGTACATCTATCAATTAATCCATATCCGTTTGACTTCAAATCTTCTTATATACTGAGGGAAAAAAGTTTAGCAAGTTTTTTAGATGAAATATACTGTATACAAGATATATTGACATTTTGGTACTTTACGGGCTTGACCCCTACTTTCATTTATTCGTTACGTCATTAAGATGTTCGACTGTTATTGATGTGTGTTTAATAAAATATTGTGTCTATGGCAGTAGTTTCTTGATTTTACAACCAAAAATGTTTTATTTCCAGGGTGCAAAAAAAACTTGCTAAACTTTTTTCTCTCAGTATATAGTAAACAGATTAAATTTAGAGTTTTTAATTTTCTTCTTATTCTGTCATAAGTATATTTACATTATTGGTGCGTAAATATTTGCAAAAATTAATTGAACTATTAAAATAATTATTAATAACGATATGGTAAATATGCAAGCCATGTAGGAAAGACATAACGGGACGCCGTGGGCTTTAAACAAATCGAGATTGCTTCCATTTAACAGTTTTTGTATTGTATTTGTTCGTCATCGTTCGGGTGAACATTATTTTTGTATATTAGGTAAACTACAACTTGTATAAAAGTCGTACAGGAGTTGTAGCATTCATAGAAAACAGTCAACCAAAGAAAGTAGATATAAAAATCGAACAGGAAATGTAAAATAAAAGGACCACGGCCAACCAAAAAACACGCATATAAACAAACAATAATAACAAGTAAATAAGAGGCTAGGTATGTGATATCACAAACATAAATAGTTGACAATAGGGCTACCGTCTTGGAACGGTCAGTGACAAAAAGGTGGGTTTAAACTAGGTGCACCAAATATCACCTAACCCGATTGTTATCCAAAGAAAACGGGAGTGTAAATGAAAGAAATCCCCTCCAGGCAATATCCTCTTAAAAACTGGTACTCATTGCCTTGGCAGAAGCCAGAGCAACAAGAGGATAACCATTCATGGAAAGACAAGACAAGATTGAAGACAAGCATCAAACGTTACCGTTCTTTCAGGATTTAGATAGACGTTACCAAATATGTCACCACGTAATCAAAAAGACAAGAATAGCGACAAACAACTAAACATGCAAAATGATAGGATCATAAACCGTTTGATAATCTTTTTAAGAAGTTAAATAAAGTACCTAATCAATATTCAAACAGGAAATTTTCCTATAATTCCTAAAATTACTATTTGGACGAAAATCACACATTTCTTTGTCTTACAAACTGTGTACAGAATATGCAGCAAACAATGCATACATTGACGGTAAATATGTATATGGATTTACAAACCCTAGAATCTAACACACCTATACACACATATTTTAATACGTCAGCAAGCGAATTCAACTGAATTTAATAATTGAAGGACCTCGACAGTATAGGTTGATACAACTCATATCCTGGATTGATAATGGAAGATTTATGTTTCTACTTACAAACAGAATCAGTCCAAACATTCTGGCCATATTTGGTGTAAATTTGCAATTCAGCTTTCATGTAACGGTATGATACAATCGTTATCACCTGAAAATGTAATAGCTATTTCATACATTTAACTGTATTATAATATGTTTATGATAATATAATTTAAACATAGTCATTAAATACAGTACATGATTGTGATCTCTTGGAAACGAACATATCAATGTCAGTCTTATAGAGATACGACTAAGAAATGTTCTTGTGTTAATTAGAGGGCGTCCGTGGCCGAGTGGTTAGAGTTTCTGTCTTGAAATGACTTGCACCTCACCGCTGTGGGTTCGACCTCCCGGAACCAGGACTCTTTATGTGAGGAAGCTATCCAGAGCTGGCTTGCTTTTTCACCCAGTTGCCCGCCCGTGAACGATAATTGCCTGGCTGGAGGAGTACTAAAGCGACAGAACTGTCTTATTACATTGAAACATACGGCTAGCTTTTAAGTGCGTGAAGCCCAAAGGGCATCTCTCTAACTTTAAACTAGCGAATGTTTTTCATAAACCGTAGAAAGAGGTTGGTTCTATACATTTTTCAGACTTTAATAATGTAAAATTTAATACGTAGTATTTGTGCTAAAATAGTGTTTTAATGCTGTAATATGTACAGCGACTTTGCCAACATTGTACGCTGAACTAAAGACATTATTTCCCCAAACCAAGAAGAGACCACTTCTCATGTGTTATGTACGAGTCTATCGGCTTAAACTTCATGTGTGACACCAACCAATATGCATAGATATAAATAACATAACAAAAATACATACCGTTCCTTCAGCGCTTAAAAATAGGAACCGATTTGAAACTATATCCGACTTTGCGATTGCCGGTTATATGGTTTGTTACAGTAACCTTCTCTCAAATACCACTGATTAATACTGCTCTCTACTATATTTTATGAAATCAAAGCATGTACTAATCCGGATATTTTAATTAGAGGATTGAGAATATGCAAGCGAGAGTGAAAGCGGCGCTATCGGTTTTTACTGATATGGTATTGCATTTTTAAAAGGACACACGGCATTCTATAAGTATTTATTAAATACTGAAATTAGCGTCTCGATTTATTTATCCAGTATCATTTTGACTTTAAACCTGCTTTCATATAAGTGAAAAAAAGTTTTGCGTTTTCCTTGTTTTCGTCTTATTCTAGCATACGTTGAGATATATTATTGGTGCAATATAATCAGCAGTTAATAATACGCAAAACAATTAGCTTTACACTTTTCTTTATAGTTACTATTAATGACTGAACAAATGCAGGTTATGTAGGGAAAAAAAGTTGAGGCCGTGGGTTTTTCAAATATCAAGATTGCGGTGTGTCCCTTGAACGGTAAAATGGGCATTATGCAATGACTCGTATGCATACACACGCAGATGGACTAGACCCCACCTATCATGTGTGTTGTTCTGAAGATTGAACATTCTCTATATCTTTAAAAAAAAACAATATAACTGTGTAGCTATTTAACACTTAAATCGTATATGTTTAAACACACTGTTTATAATTTTAAAAATATACCTACCTTCGCCGTGTCCTTAGTGTCTTGTCTACAGTTACAAGACTTACTAATCGTCGTACAAATGAGGCATTCTACTGCAAATCTTTGACTGATAACTCCATATTTAGAGCACCTCATTTCAGTACTGATAAGATTTGCATTCAAGTTTTAAATCACTGCGGGCCGTTTACAGAACCCATCCGAAGTTCAATTCACTGTGCTGATGGTATGAGTCTGTGTTGCACGTGCTATCTATACTAAAGTAAAAAAGAAATGCATATCGGGTATTTCCGCTATATATTCCATGTATAATATGCTGCTGTTAATCAGCCATGCCCTTTCGGAAAAAATACCATAACAACACATAACACATCAGATTTATGGCGTCAAAGTTTCGTTATTGAAGCAGGTGAGCAAACTTAGCTCTGTTTGCAAAACATCTTGGTATTTCTCTGGAATTAAGAGTATATAAATTATAAAGCAGATATTCCCGAGTTGCGTTTCTTTCTTCCTTCAGTATATTAATCAAATATCATGTACTCAGTATATGTAGTAACCAATTCCGGCTTCCTGATGAGAATGCACTTTTTACTTATTCGTAGTAACACGTGCACTCTCTATTGTCTTTGCACTGATGACAATGTTGTCTAGGTGGTTCCACACTACTACGGTTTTGATAAAAACAATTGTATTGATTAATATGTGTGTTCATTACCTTTAAACACTTGGAGTTGTTATTAACGTGTTTTTCGACAATGTTACGTAATCGTTATGGTGATTAGCCTTAATATGTCGCTTTTATTTCTGTGGAATTATAAAGTCGACCATGTCTATGTCGTTACCATACCCCCGCCCCACCCCACCCCCACCCCCACCACACACACACACACACACAAACCAACCCACTATCGTGTACATTTATACCGGTCGCTTGAGTCCACTTCGATACTCTAATGTTGGGAGTTTCAGCTCTTGCAGCACTCTTGTTACACGTTACTCATCGTGAGTATTTTAGACTCTTGTAAAAGTTCTCAATACCATACTAGACGTGTTTACATAATTGAAATGCACTTATTGTTTTACCTTAAATGGTTACCCATATGAAAAAAAAGGGGTAACAAAACACTATAACAAAACATGAATGCTATACTAGTATTTTATTAGTGCAGAATTAGTATCACAAATGACATGCAAATGAGGTTAACAAAATACTAATAAAACACTAACAAAACACTATTAACAAAACACCAATAAAACACTGTTTAATAACAAAATACTAATGCTGTACTGAAATCTGAATATTAACAAAACACCAATAAAATACTGAAACAAAACACTAATAAAAGACTCCTAACAAAACATCAATGCAACACTGTTAACAAAACATCAATGCAACACTGTTAACAAAACATCAATGCAACACTTAACAAAACATCAATGAAACACTGTTAACAAAACACTAATAATGTACTGTTTGGCTGGTGTGGCACAGTCGGTAGCGCGGCGGATTTGTAACCGGAGGCCCCGGGTTCAATCCTCCGTGGTGCCACCGAGTTCTGCGGTGTGTTCTTGGGCAAGACACTTTTCCTTAGCCTCGTCCGTCGGATGGAGACGTAAACCGGGCGGTCCCGTGTATCGGTCTATCCTCCGAGCACGTTAAAGAACCATAGGAATCTATTTGATAATAAGAGAAGGGCAGGTTCCCGGATTCCTATGTATCCTTCCCCTCTCTCTGGGGCGGCTCTAAATAACCTATACTGTGTTGATGAGCTGTTAAACAACATTCAATTCAATTAACTGTTCAGCAAAACACATATAGAATACTTTTAACAAAATACTAATAAAACACTAACAAAATTAATACAAAAAATATATATTTAACAAAACATACACAAAATCGGTAAAAATAATAGTCAGAACTTTCACAACTTTGAGTATACAGTTTGTGTATATCAAGCATCAAAACAATAAACAAAGGAGAGAAAATGTCAATAATTGACAAATGCCCCCAAAACATGTGTGACCTATGACCCTAAGAGTGACCTTGGTCTTTGTGGGAAAAAATAAATAAAATTTAAGACAATTAAAAAACTGAACACAACCTACTTGTCGACATTAACATTAAGAACTGCTTCAAAATAATGTGTTATCCTTGTATGTCTCTTTTACTTAAGACAGTCACAAGCCTATCTCTACAACTCATGTGGAGTTTTGACTGTTACAGCATTAGATGAAAAAATATATTGTGAAAAATAAAAATAAACAGTTTTGCATCCAATGGTAAATCCATTTTCACTGTCCATTCTTCCATTCAACTTGAAGACTGTTGTCTAGATCTCAAACCCTGAAAGTGAATGTAAATAGTTTTATGTTAATAGTTGTTTATGAATTTATAATATTTTTGATAATAAGGCAATCAAAATGTATAAATATACAGCTTTAAAGTATTATTTGTAATTGTTAAACTGTCATGCTATTACACTTTTGGCATAATTATTTGAGTTCTAATAATTTATAGTTTGGTATGGTATATTGGTATAAAGTATCTATTAAAGGAACATATATTATGAGTAAATTATAACCATGCACTGTCATAAAACAGTAAATTCATCAAATTACATCATATAGTCAACTATTATGTTACCAACACTTTAAGTTCACATCTTGTCATACAAGTTTTTTTTAAGTACATACAAAAGATTATTTAAACAAACATTATACTTACCATTATGTAATAAGAAATCAAATTAATCATTGTCCTGATGTAAACTTCAATGTTGTGCAACTGTCAGACATAATCAGCAGGAGCTATAATCCTTAATTTGATCAGCTGAAAGAAATTTAAATTAGCATGAGTTCTACTTTATCACTGTTCTTATATAAGACATACAGATGAATATGTATGCACGAATCAGATGAAACATTAACTTCAGTAAGAAATTAGCTCATAAAACAACTAAGTAAACAATTAATTTCAGAGCTTTCTCAATTTATAAGCAACCATATAAACATAAAGGAAGAATGTCTTGCCATAATGTAATATTAATAGTAGGAGAGGTTTAAAGTAAGTTACTTACCTGAATAATCACAAAATAGTGTTCTTTAATTCCTGCCTGTGTTTCTGGTTGAGTTTAAAATCCATCAATGCATTAAATGTTTCATTATAGTTTTTTATGTTCCACCATTTGTTTTTCATTGTAACCAGCTAGGTCTTCAACTAATTTACATTAAGTGCTACATTCTGTAATTCAAGTTTAAAAATCCTAGAGTGCACATGTTTCTTCATAACAAGCTTTGTATACATTTTCAGTTTTTCAAATCCGAACTGCTAAATGTAAACCAATCCACACCTAGACTTGAGTTAGAGGCAATTTGTAGGGTTTGCAGGTTTTTATTCTGAGCTGCCATATACAACATATAATGCCAGATGGATAATGGATGGTCAGTTCCCCCTAAGTTCCCCAACATCTGTTTAGCGTTATCTAGACATTTCATGTCTGAAAGGTTGGGAGACTGGCAACAATTATAAAGGAATCAGGACAACTGAAATGGACGTGCTACAAAACAAACAGAGTATGGTCCCATCTTGTTGGTTGATTCAACATCGGGATGTACCATACTCTATCTACAGTAATACTTTTATATGACTGAATTAGTATATTAAAATATTCTTTCAATATTGACAAAGATATGTCTTGCCTCTTTTAACATGACTCATGCAATTGATGAATCAAACTGTGCCCTACAGTAAATAAAGTGGTACTGTGGCAAGTCTATATTCCTGCAAGCGTTCTCAGTGACTTAATGATCAGCTCCAAGGTAATGGGGGATCATCAGTTAATTAGGAAATTATGAATCTACATATTAGCTCTGGTTAATTAAACATTCATTACGGGCTTATCACAATGCTGAATTGAACATTTGGATAAAATGTCAAATGATATACAGCTTAATTGTTACAAGTCAATAAAATTTATTTCTGCAAATCTACTAAATATTTAATTTAAATAACTTATTATAAAAATTTATTCTTTCTAACTATTATCAATTGTAATGTCATAAACAGAATCCCAAAATGTGACAATGAAATAAGTTTAATAATAATTTAATTTTAATTGCAGACTTATTTTTATATTATAATTTATAAATATCTACTGTTTAAATATTTTGATTCATATGGATGTGTGGAAGTCATAGAACAAATACACTGAATGTTGTTTAACGGCTCAGCCATCAACACAGTATATATTATTTAGAGTCGCCCAGAGAGAGGGGAAGGATACATAGGAATCCGGGAACCTGCCCTACTCTTATCATCGAATAGATTCCTATGGTTCTTTAACGTGCTCGGAGGATAGACCGATACACGGGACCGCCCGGTTTACGTCAACATCATAGAACAAATAATAATTAGCATTACATCTGCTAGTTTCATTTTCAAGTATTATTTTCAACGTAATTTGTTAAAGCGCACACTTGTTTTATCAGGGAGTAAGTATACATACTCCCTGGTTTTATCGAGAAAATTCTTAAAGTCCACTTTTTCCATTGATTTCCATCCCCCAAAATGTTTGTTATTTTCCATGCTATTTTCCATCATTTATTTTCTCCAACTTTTCATGGGATTTTTCATTTTACCATGGAAATCCATGGCAATGTTTCCTGATGTCAGATAAAATCCATGGAAAAATGGTACGATGGATTTTTTTTAAGATTTCACGGAAGTCTATGAAATTCCATCCAATTCCATTCCAACTTCCATAGAATCTATGGATTTCCATGGAAACTGCTTCATCTAGAGATATGTGTTGAAAATGACGTAAAACATCAAACAAACAAACAAATACCTTGTAACATAAATGACTAAATCCACAATTAAATATTTATATTCATTTGTCTTAGTGACTATGTATTATGCGGCTTAGATTTCAGCATGAAGATAATAAAGTGCTCAAAGTGCTAAAGTAATGCCACATCTGTTTTTATTCTCAAGTGCAATGTAACACTAATACTGTATTCTTACATGAATATAAGTTTAATGCAACACTAATGCTGTACTCTTACATAAAGAGAAGTCTAATGAAACACTAATTCTGTACTCCGACTTAAGGTATAAAGTCTAATGCAACACTAATTCTGTACTTTTACACAAAGAGAAGTCTAATGTAACACTAATGCTATACTCCAACTTAATGTTTAAGACTAATGAAACACTATCAAAACATCTTTACCATTTTCTAAGTTAATGAAACATCAATAAAACATTTTTCTAAAAAGTAAAGAATTGATGTTTCATTAAATGTGATACTAATAAAACACTCTAACAAAATACTAAAGAGTGTTTTGTTAGTATTTTATTAATGCAGGATTAGTATTTTGTTAAGATTTTTTTTCATATGGGTACTTTGTTTTCAAATTATTTGAAAAAGGTTTTATTTGGCCTGTCTGTAAAGGGATGTTTCACCCGCCCCACTCCTACTCCCTAACATCACTCCTCTCCCAGCCTTTATCTTCCCGAATAATCAGGACTATTTTATGACACGCTCCTGTATTTGTATATATATTTAGTCGATGAGGTTACTTTGTGTAATGAACACGATTATCTTATCTTTATGTTCAAATTTGTAAAGTTGGAGACATTCTCGTAGTGCAAGTTCAGATTAAGAAAAGAAAATGTTTCAAAATGAACTGGAGGCGATCTGAAAGAATTATGCGTGCCACTCCAGTGATGTAAGTTGCTATTTCTCTGGTCAGTCTAAATACGAGTGAAACCGTCATATTTTGATTCAGATGACTAGGCACTAACTAGACTAGGCCCCATAATCCGTCCGATTTAGGTATACTAATCGTTGAAGATACTGTTTGATCCGATGAAACGGACTTAGATAGTGTTTCATTATGCGCAAGGTAATGCATGTGGACACTGGTTATCTGGCATTTGGATTGATACCAATAACTCTTCCCGATAGCCTCTAGTTATGTTAACAGTTACTACCTGGTTCAGAATATGCTAACATCTGGCGAGTTAGTATCGCACTACACTGTACACATATTCACAACAACAACAATAACAACACCAACCAAAACAACACCAACCAAAACAACACTAATAACAACACCAACCAAAACAACACTAATAACAGCACCAACCAAAACAACACTAATAACAACACCAACCAAAACAACACTAATAACAACACCAACCAAAACAACACCAATAACAGCAGCGACCAAAACAACACTAATAACAACACCAACCAAAACAACACTAATAACAACACCAACCAAAACAACAACAAAAATTACAACATACCAACCACAACAAAACAAACATCACAACAAAACCTACAACAACAACAACAGATAAACACGGCGAAACAATTCAATAATGTGTTACCTTTATCGCGATAAAATCCAAATATGCTGATGATATAGAGTACAATTCAAATAAATGAATGCCATAAAGTAATCACAGAGTTGAGTTGAATTGGAGTTTTACGTCGTACCAACAAAAAAGATAAAATGGCGCCATTCCAGGCCCACTCTCTTCTAGGTCCATTCTGCATATTTGAATGATCATGGACTAAAATTAAATATTGATGATTAGTTGTTGTTCGTATCCAAAACGCTACTACGCTTAGCAGCGTTAACATTAGACGAACGTGCATCACAATGTAAGAAGTCTTTTGTTGTATTCCGGTGCGCTATGCTTCTCTAAGCATTAACGTCTATGTTGTCTATGTGGGATAAAAAAGGGAATCAAGTAAAAATGCATCAGGCGATAGTCTCCTCTGATGTAATGACACAATGCATAAGGCGATAGTCTCCTCTGATGTAATGACACAATGCATAAGGCGATAGTCTCCTCTGATGTAATGACACAATGCATAAGGCGATAGTCTCCTCTGATGTAATGTCACAATGCATAAGGCGATAGTCTCCTCTGATGTAATGACACAATGCATAAGGCGATAGTCTCCTCTGATGTAATGTCACAATGCATAAGGCGATAGTCTCCTCTGATGTAATGACACAATGCATAAGGCGATAGTCTCCTCTGATGTAATGACACAATGCATAAGGCGATAGTCTCCTCTGATGTAATGACACAATGCATAAGGCGATAGTCTCCTCTGATGTAATGACACAATGCATAAGGCGATAGTCTCCTCTGATGTAATGACACAATGCATAAGGCGATAGTCTCCTCTGATGTAATGACACAATGCATAAGGCGATAGTCTCCTCTGATGTAATGACACAATGCATAAGGCGATAGTCTCCTCTGATGTAATGTCACAATGCATAAGGCGATAGTCTCCTCTGATGTAATGACACAATGCATAAGGCGATAGTCTCCTCTGATGTAATGTCACAATGCATAAGGCGATAGTCTCCTCTGATGTAATGACACAATGCATAAGGCGATAGTCTCCTCTGATGTAATGTTACAATGCATAAGGCGATAGTCTCCTCTGATGTAATGTCACAATGCATAAGGCGATAGTCTCCTCTGATGTAATGACACAATGCATAAGGCGATAGTCTCCTCTGATGTAATGACACAATGCATAAGGCGATAGTCTCCCCTGATGTAATGACACAATGCATTAGGCAATAATCTCCTCTGATGTAATGTCACAATGCATAAGGCGATAGTCTCCCCTGATGTAATGACACAATGCATTAGGCAATAATCTCCTCTGATGTAATGACACAATGCATAAGGCAATAGTCTCCTCTGATGTAATGACACAATGCATAAGGCAATAACCTCCTCTGATGTAATGACACAATGCATAAGGCGATAATCTCCTCTGATGTAATGACACAATGCATAAGGCAATAGTCTCCTCTGATGTAATGACACAATGCATAAGGCGATAGTCTCCCCTGATGTAATGACACAATGCATTAGGCAATAATCTCCTCTGATGTAATGTCACAATGCATAAGGCGATAGTCTCCCCTGATGTAATGACACAATGCATTAGGCAATAATCTCCTCTGATGTAATGACACAATGCATAAGGCAATAGTCTCCTCTGATGTAATGACACAATGCATAAGGCAATAATCTCCTCTGATGTAATGACACAATGCATAAGGCGATAATCTCCTCTGATGTAATGACACAATGCATAAGGCAATAGTCTCCTCTGATGTAATGGCACAATGCATAAGGCAATAGTCTCCTCTGATGTAATGTCACAATGCATAAGGCAATAGTCTCCTCTGATGTAATGTCACAATGCATAAGGCGATAGTCTCCTCTGATGTAATGTCACAATGCATAAGGCGATAGTCTCCTCTGATGTAATGTCACAATGCATAAGGCGATAGTCTCCTCTGATGTAATGACACAATGCATAAGGCGATAGTCTCCCCTGATGTAATGTCACAATGCATAAGGCGATAGTCTCCTCTGATGTAATGTCACAATGCATAAGGCGATAGTCTCCTCTGATGTAATGTCACAATGCATAAAGCAATAGTCTCCTCTGATGTAATGTCACAATGCATAAGGCGATAGTCTCCTCTGATGTAATGACACAATGCATAAGGCGATAGTCTCCCCTGATGTAATGGCACAATGCATAAGGCGATAGTCTCCTCTGATGTAATGTCACAATGCATAAGGCGATAGTCTCCTCTGATGTAATGACACAATGCATAAGGCGATAGTCTCCCCTGATGTAATGTCACAATGCATAAGGCGATAGTCTCCCCTGATGTAATGTCACAATGCATAAGGCGATAGTCTCCCCTGATGTAATGTCACAATGCATAAGGCGATAGTCTCCCCTGATGTAATGTCACAATGCATAAGGCAATAGTCTCCTCTGATGTAATGACACAATGCATAAGGCGATAGTCTCCCCTGATGTAATGACACAATGCATAAGGCAATAGTCTCCCCTGATGTAATGTCACAATGCATAAGGCGATAGTCTCCCCTGATGTAATGACACAATGCATAAGGCAATAGTCTCCTCTGATGTAATGACACAATGCATAAGGCAATAGTCTCCTCTGATGTAATGACACAATGCATAAGGCGATAGTCTCCTCTGATGTAATGACACAATGCATAAGGCAATAGTCTCCCCTGATGTAATGTCACAATGCATAAGGCGATAGTCTCCCCTGATGTAATGACACAATGCATAAGGCAATAGTCTCCACTGATGTAATGACACAATGCATAAGGCGATAGTCTCCTCTGATGTAATGACACAATGCATAAGGCAATAGTCTCCTCTGATGTAATGACACAATGCATAAGGCAATAGTCTCCTCTGATGTAATGCCACAATGCATAAGGCAATAGTCTCCTCTGATGTAATGACACAATGCATAAGGCAATAGTCTCCTCTGATGTAATGACACAATGCATAAGGCGATAGTCTCCTCTGATGTAATGACACAATGCATAAGGCAATAGTCTCCTCTGATGTAATGACACAATGCATAAGGCGATAGTCTCCTCTGATGTAATGACACAATGCATAAGGCAATAGTCTCCTCTGATGTAATGACACAATGCATAAGGCAATAGTCTCCTCTGATGTAATGACACAATGCATAAGGCAATAGTCTCCTCTGATGTAATGTCACAATGCATAAGGCAATAATCTCCCTTGATGTAATGGCACAATGCATAAGGCAATAGTCTCCTCTGATGTAATGACACAATGCATAAGGCAATAGTCTCCTCTGATGTAATGTCACAATGCATAAGGCAATAATCTCCCTTGATGTAATGGCACAATGCATAAGGCGATAGTCTCCTCTGATGTAATGACACAATGCATAAGGCGATAGTCTCCTCTGATGTAATGACACAATGCATAAGGCGATAGTCTCCTCTGATGTAATGACACAATGCATAAGGCGATAGTCTCCTCTGATGTAATGTCACAATGCATAAGGCGATAGTCTCCTCTGATGTAATGACACAATGCATAAGGCGATAGTCACCTCTGATGTAATGACACAATGCATAAGGCAATAGTCTCCTCTGATGTAATGACACAATGCATAAGGCGATAGTCTCCTCTGATGTAATGACACAATGCATAAGGCGATAGTCTCCTCTGATGTAATGACACAATGCATAAGGCGATAGTCTCCTCTGATGTAATGTCACAATGCATAAGGCGATAGTCTCCTCTGATGTAATGACACAATGCATAAGGCGATAGTCTCCTCTGATGTAATGACACAATGCATAAGGCGATAGTCTCCTCTGATGTAATGTCACAATGCATAAGGCGATAGTCTCCTCTGATGTAATGACACAATGCATAAGGCTATAGTCTCCTCTGATGTAATGACACAATGCATAAGGCGATAGTCTCCTCTGATGTAATGTCATAATGCATAAAGCGATAGTCTCCTCTGATGTAATGACACAATGCATAAGGCGATAGTCTCCTCTGATGTAATGACACAATGCATAAGGCGATAGTCTCCTCTGATGTAATGTCACAATGCATAAGGCAATAGTCTCCTCTGATGTAATGACACAATGCATAAGGCAATAGTCTCCTCTGATGTAATGACACAATGCATAAGGTGATAGTCTCCTCTGATGTAATGACACAATGCATAAGGCGATAGTCTCCTCTGATGTAATGTCACAATGCATAAGGCGATAGTCTCCTCTGATGTAATGACACAATGCATAAGGCGATAGTCTCCTCTGATGTAAGGACACAATGCATAAGGCGATAGTCTCCTCTGATGTAATGACACAATGAATAAAGCGATAGTCTCCTCTGATGTAATGACACAATGCATAAGGCGATAGTCTCCTCTGATGTAATGACACAATGCATAAGGCGATAGTCTCCTCTGATGTAATGACACAATGCATAAGGCGATAGTCTCCTCTGATGTAATGTCACAATGCATAAGGCGATAGTCTCCTCTGATGTAATGACACAATGCATAAGGCGATAGTCTCCTCTGATGTAATGACACAATGCATAAGGCGATAGTCTCCTCTGATGTAATGACACAATGCATAAGGCGATAGTCTCCTCTGATGTAATGACACAATGCATAAGGCGATAGTATCCTCTGATGTAATGACACAATGCATAAGGCGATAGTCTCCTCTGATGTAATGACACAATGCATAAGGCGATAGTCTCCTCTGATGTAATGACACAATGCATAAGGCGATAGTCTCCTCTGATGTAATGACACAATGCATAAGGCGATAGTCTCCTCTGATGTAATGTCACAATGCATAAGGCGATAGTCTCCTCTGATGTAATGTCACAATGCATAAGGCGATAGTCTCCTCTGATGTAATGTCACAATGCATAAGGCGATAGTCTCCTCTGATGTAATGTCACAATGCATAAGGCGATAGTCTCCTCTGATGTAATGTCACAATGCATAAGGCGATAGTCTCCTCTGATGTAATGTCACAATGCATAAGGCGATAGTCTCCTCTGATGTAATGACACAATGCATAAGGCGATAGTCTCCTCTGATGTAATGACACAATGCATAAGGCGATAGTCTCCTCTGATGTAATGACACAATGCATAAGGCGATAGTCTCCTCTGATGTAATGACACAATGCATAAGGCTATAGTCTCCTCTGATGTAATGTCACAATGCATAAGGCGATAGTCTCCTCTGATGTAATGTCACAATGCATAAGGCGATAGTCTCCTCTGATGTAATGTCACAATGCATAAGGCGATAGTCTCCCCTGATGTAATGTCACAATGCATAAGGCGATAGTCTCCTCTGATGTAATGACACAATGCATAAGGCGATAGTCTCCTCTGATGTAATGACACAATGCATAAGGCGATAGTCTCCTCTGATGTAAGGACACAATGCATAAGGCGATAGTCTCCTCTGATGTAATGACACAATGAATAAAGCGATAGTCTCCTCTGATGTAATGACACAATGCATAAGGCGATAGTCTCCTCTGATGTAATGACACAATGCATAAGGCGATAGTCTCCTCTGATGTAATGACACAATGCATAAGGCGATAGTCTCCTCTGATGTAATGTCACAATGCATAAGGCGATAGTCTCCTCTGATGTAATGACACAATGCATAAGGCGATAGTCTCCTCTGATGTAATGACACAATGCATAAGGCGATAGTCTCCTCTGATGTAATGACACAATGCATAAGGCGATAGTCTCCTCTGATGTAATGACACAATGCATAAGGCGATAGTATCCTCTGATGTAATGACACAATGCATAAGGCGATAGTCTCCTCTGATGTAATGACACAATGCATAAGGCGATAGTCTCCTCTGATGTAATGACACAATGCATAAGGCGATAGTCTCCTCTGATGTAATGACACAATGCATAAGGCGATAGTCTCCTCTGATGTAATGTCACAATGCATAAGGCGATAGTCTCCTCTGATGTAATGTCACAATGCATAAGGCGATAGTCTCCTCTGATGTAATGTCACAATGCATAAGGCGATAGTCTCCTCTGATGTAATGTCACAATGCATAAGGCGATAGTCTCCTCTGATGTAATGTCACAATGCATAAGGCGATAGTCTCCTCTGATGTAATGTCACAATGCATAAGGCGATAGTCTCCTCTGATGTAATGACACAATGCATAAGGCGATAGTCTCCTCTGATGTAATGACACAATGCATAAGGCGATAGTCTCCTCTGATGTAATGACACAATGCATAAGGCGATAGTCTCCTCTGATGTAATGACACAATGCATAAGGCTATAGTCTCCTCTGATGTAATGTCACAATGCATAAGGCGATAGTCTCCTCTGATGTAATGTCACAATGCATAAGGCGATAGTCTCCTCTGATGTAATGTCACAATGCATAAGGCGATAGTCTCCCCTGATGTAATGTCACAATGCATAAGGCGATAGTTTCCCCAGACGTAATGTCACAATGCATAAGGCGATAGTCTCCTCTGATGTAATGTCACAATGCATAAGGCGATAGTCTCCCCTGATGTAATGTCACAATGCATAAGGCGATAGTCTCTCCTGATGTAATGTCACAATGCATAAGGCGATAGTCTCTCCTGATGTAACGTCACAATGCATAAGGCGATAGTCTCCCTTGATGTAATGGCACAATGCATAAGGCAATAGTCTGCCCTGATGTAATGGCACAATGCATAAGGCGATAGTCTGCCCTGATGTTATGGCACAATGCATAAGGCGATAGTCTCTCCTGATGTAATGGCACAATGCATCAGGCGATAGTCTCCCCTGATGTAATGTCACAATGCCTCCCTTGATGAATTGGCACAATGCATAAGGCAATAGTCTCCCCTGATGTAATGTCACAATTCATAAGGCAATAGTCTCCCCTGATGTAATGGCACAAAGCATAAGGCGCTAGTCTCCCTTGATGTAATGGCACAATGCATAAGGCGATAGTTTCCCCAGATGTAATGTCACAATGCATTTGACGATAGTTTCCCCAGATCTAATGTTACAATGCATAAGGCGATAGTCTCCTCTGATGTAATGTCACAATGCATAAGGCGATAGTCTCCCCTGATGTAATGACACAATGCATAAGGCGATAGTCTCCTCTGATGTAATGTCACAATGCATAAGCGATAGTCTCTCCTGATGTAATGACACAATGCATAAGGCGATAGTCTCCCCTGATGTAATGTCACAATGCATAAGGCGATAGTTTCCCCAGACGTAATGTCACAATGCATAAGGCGATAGTCTCCTCTGATGTAATGTCACAATGCATAAGGCGATAGTCTCCCCTGATGTAATGTCACAATGCATAAGGCGATAGTCTCCCCTGATGTAATGACACAGTGCATAAGGCGATAGTCTCTTCTGATGTAATGACATAATGCATAAGGCGATAGTTTCCCTAGACGTAATGTCACAATGCATAAGGCAATATTGTCCCCTGATGTAATGTCACAATGCATAAGGCGATAGTCTCCCCTGATGTAATGTCACAATGCATAAGGCGATAGTTTCCCCAGACGTAATGGCACAATGCATAATGCGATAGTGTCCCCTGATGTAATGTCACAATGCATAAGGCGATAGTCTCCCCTGATGTAATGACACAATGCATAAGGCGATAGTTTCCCCAGATGTAATGTAACAATGCATAAGGCGATAATTCCCCTGATGTAATGGCACAATGCATAAGGCGATAGTCTCCTCTGATGTAATGTCACAATGCATAAGGCTCCCCTGATGTAATGTCACAATGCATAAGGCGATAGTCTCCCCTGATTTAATGTCACAATGCATAAGGCGATAGTTTCCCCAGACGTAATGTCACAATGCATAAGGCGATAGTCTCCTCTGATGTAATGTCACAATGTATAAGGCAATAGTCTCCCCTGGTGTAATGTCACAATGCATAAGGCGATAGTCTCCTCTGATGTAATGTCACAATGCATAAGGCAATGTTTCCCCAGATGTAATGTCACAATGCATAAGGCGATAGTTTCCCCAGATGTAATGTCACAATGCATAAGGCGATAGTCTTCTCTGATGTAATGTCACAATGCATAAGGCGATAGTGTCCCCTGATGTAATGCCACAATGCATAAGGCGATAGTCTCCCTTGATGTTATGGCACAAAGCATAAGGCGATAGTCTCCCTTGATGTATCGGCACAATGTATAAGGCAATAGTCTCCACTGATGTAATAGCACAATGCATAAGGCGATAGTCTCCCTTGATGTAATGACACAATGCAATCGGCGATAGTCTCCCCTGATGTAATGGCACAATGCATAAGGCGATAGTCTCCCCTGATGTAATGGCACAATGCATAAGGTGATAGTCTCCCCTGATGTAATGGCACAATGCAATAGGCGATAGTCTTCCCTGATGTAATGGCACAATGAATGCCCCTAGGCATTTAGGTATTTGCTTGAACAAATGTATATTGCAAATGAGTTTTGTTCCTATTCAAAAAGGTTAACATAATTATAGGATTTTCAGTTAATTTTCAACTATCTTTTTATTGTCAGTGTTAAAGTCATAGTTCCAGGTTCCCTATGTGTAACCCTAGGTAGTGTAATGGATAGCACCACGTCCTATGTTTCCACCGCGGCGTGACCTGGTGCAGATACCATAGGTAATAGCTATGTTTTCACCGCGGCGTTATCTGGTGCAAATACCAGTAGGTAATAGCTATGTTTCCACCGCGGCGTGACCTGGTGCAGATACCAGTAGGTAATAGCTATGTTTCCATCGCGGCGTGACCTGGTGCAGATAGCAGTAGTTAATAACTAAGTCTGTTTCAGCAGTACGTTTTCTGCGGGTTGCAGAGAGATGGTATACCATTCCTGGTTGAGCAATGGTACCTTTCTGGCAGTTTGCAGAACATCTTTCCTGCGGGTTGCAGAGATTATACCTTTCCTGCAGGTTGCAGAGCGATGGTACCTTTCCTGCGGGTTGCAGAGAAACTGTACATTCCCTGCGGATTGCAGAGATGGTACCTTTCCTGCAGGTTGCAGAGCAATGGTACCTTTCCTATGGGTTGCAGAGAAATTGTACAATTCCTGTGGGTTGCAGAGATGATACATTTCCCCCAGCGGGTTGCAAAGAGAGTACATGTAGTACATTTGCTGTGGGTTACAGAGAGATGATACGTTTTCTGTGGGCTGCAGAGCGATGACACATGTCCTGCGGGTTGTAGACAGATGGTACCTGTCCTGAGGGTTACAGAGCGACGATACCGCAGGTTGAAGAGCGGTGAGATTTTTGTGTGAAAATATTTAAAGGACCATAACTCCATCAAAAATCATCAAATCGGAACCACATGACGACTGGGATGATAATTAAAGCCCTGATGACGATAAGCGTATTTCAGCTTCATACTGAAGCAACACATAGCATTTTTCAATAATTCAAGGGCCATAACTCTGGTGTTACAAAAATGATCAAGCTGGTTTTCGAACTTGTCCAAGATTTCATCAATATCAACAAACTGGTCAAGATTGGAAAATATCAAAATACAAGATGAAGTTGCTAAAGGATTCACATAGCAAAATATGGCATTTTTAATTCAAACAAGGGCCATAACTATAGTAATATAAGAATACAGAATATGGCATTATCCAATAAATTAGTGCCATAACTATGGTGTTATTAACCCGATCCAGATAGTTTTATAACCTTGTCCAAGCTTAAATTAATATCACTAATCTTGCCCAGTTTGATAAAGATAAAATACAATATGAAGGTGCTAGAGTGTTCACAATGCAGACTATGGCATATTTCAGTAAAACAAGAGCCATAACTCTAATGTTAATCCGATATGACTGGTTTACAAACTTGTCCGAGCCTCCATTGATATAAAGACACTGACACATTTTGGTAAAGATCGAACAAACAAGAGCTGTAGAGGACAGCCCAGCTCGACTATTTGAATTTTCAGAGAACAAGAAATGATACACCAGGCATACCATCCGAAAATAAAGGGGCTAGCTAATGTGTCAAGAAGGAAAACATTGGCATTTTCATTAAATCAAGGGGCCACAATTTTTCTGTGATGGCATGGAGGTAATTTCATAATAACCCTTTCAAAGGATACATAATGCAAATTTTATATTAAAGTTGAAAATGTGAAGAAAATATGTTAAAAGTATATGTAAATGCATTTGACCTTTGACCCCTTTGTGACCTTGATCTTTCATCCAATGATCTTGAACTCAATAGATACGATCATCGTCCCATTACAATAAAGTATGTAAGTTTGATGATGATTGGATAAAAAATGTGGAAGTTATTTACATGTTAAGAAATGCGGACGTAACCATTAACCTGATGTTAAGAGCCCATCAACACATAAATTCAATGTGTGACCATGAACTTTGACCTATACACCCCAACAGTCGAACTAAAAATATCAAATTAATTGTAAAGTTTGACCCAGGAGCTAGGTCCACAAAGGTGGGGAAGAACCTAGGGTCTACGCTGGTTGGATGGTTGTATCCGTCTGTTAATGCTCAGTAAGTGTATATATGGTTATAGTGTAGGGATATCAACGGTTTACAAGTTATGACACAGCGGCTATGTCACCAGGGGTGGGGAAGAAGCCTAGGGTCTACACTGGTTGGATGGTTGTATCCGTCTGTTAATGCCCAGTAAGTGTATATATGGTTATACGGTAGGGATCTCAACGGTTTACAGGTTATGACCCAGGGGCTATGTCACCAGGGGTGGGGAGGGAGTATGGGGTCTATGCTGGTTGGATGGTTGTATCCGTCTGTTCATGCCCAGTAAATGTATATATGGTTATAGGGTAGGGATTTTAACGGTTTCCAAATTATGACCAAGAGGCTATGTCCCTAGGGTTGGGGGAAGGAGACCGGTGTCTTTGCTATTTGGGTGGTTATATCCATCTGTTCATGCCCAGTAAGTGTATATATGGTTATAGGGTGGGGATCTCAATGGTTTCCAAGTTATGACCGAGGGGCTATATCCCCAGGGATGGGAAAGCAACCCGGGGTCTATGCCGGTTGGATGGTTGTATATGGTTATAAGGTAGGGATTTCACCGGTTACGAAGTTATGACTCAGGGGGACCGCCCACACCCTCATATTCCACCTCTTGTGACCCCCTGGTGGGTCCTATTCTGACCCCAGGGTCACCATTTGAGCAAACTTGGTAGAGGACTACTAGACGATGCTACATACAAAATATCTAAGCTGCAGCCCTTTTTGTTTCGGAGAAGAAGATTTTGAAGTGTTTTTTCCTATCTACTTCCATTTAAAAACGACATTTTTTACCAATTCAGGGGCCATAATTTTATCAAAATGAACGAAAGAGTTATGGGGATTGTTGGATAAGGTACAGAATTTGATGTGAAACATTAGTTTAAAATTTTAATGCAACAGCTTGAGTATTATTGAAGTTATACATCTATTGCACAAAAACTTTAAGGTAAAGACATGACAATCAAAGGGCCATAACTTTTTCAAAATGCATGGAAGAGTTACGGGGATTGTTGGATAAGTTGCAGAATTTGATGGGAAACTTTAGTATAAAGTTTTAATGCAATAGCTTGAGTAGTATTGAAGTTATAAATATATTGCACAAAAACTTTAAGGTGAAGCTGGGGACGCCAACGCCGACACCGTGGTGAGTAGGATAGCTCTCACTATTCTTCAAGCTAAAAAATGAAGTGCCTATCATGTTCACAAGGCAAATGTTAACGGACAAACGATACAAAACTCGCCTTCCCCTTCCCGCCTAAAATGTTAACAAACAGAGAAATGGCGAAGACTGACAACGCGCCATCAATTAAACTCATCTGGCAAAAACAAACAAAACTACAAATATTTCAAAAATAGTTGTATTAAAGGAGACAATAACACAAAGGGGGAGGTGGTGTGGGGGAGGGTCCTACCCCTCTGTCTCTAGCGGGATTTGCAGGGTTGTATTCTACCCCGTCAACCACACGTTTCTAAACAAATTAAGTTTACAGTAATATCTAATCAGATAAAGTACATTATACAGTTATGTAAAATATTCATAAACTGGTGCTATTAAACTTTTAAAGGAAGTACATCAGGATTGGTATTTTTTTAAATTGTTCAAATACATTATTTTTATATTAAATTGATAAAAAAGAAAAGAAATTACACACCTCAAAAATAAATTACACTGAACATTAAACATGTTAAAAATAAAAGACCCAAAGGAGGTATTTTCTAACTATGGTTATGCACCAGGGTTAGCTACTTAAAACTTGGTGGTAAAAAAATCACGATATATTGCAACTCGATAAGATGCAGATATTGCCTAGGTTCTCTTCGTGGCAGCCATTTATAACCTGGGGATTTCAATATGGCCTGACAAGATTTGTTGCATTGAAAAATTATTAATTATTGCGATGTATTATAGGAAACTTTGGACACTTTATAGTATATATTTTTTTTTTAAACAAATTCAGCCTCAAATCCTGATGCATCCCCTTTAATCGTGTTAATTATAAATATCACTACTAGTTTATATAAAAGTTGAACTATCTTGATATATTTACAGAGTAGCTATATTACACAAGAAGCACCAATAGTGGTGCAAACGGCTGATGGCTTACTGCTACCGCAAAAATCTAACACAAAAAAGGCATGACAGGGTTATGGTGCTTGTAACACAGATAATGAATGTGCATGCCAAGTTTCAAAGATTTCTGTCAATTTGTTTTTCGTATATGACCATACATTCAACATTTTAACCCACAATCTAAGAAAAAAAGGGGGATAATTCTGGTAAAATGCAAGAAAGAGTTATGGTACTTGTGACATGTGATTGTATAATAATGACGAACATGTGTACCAAGTTTCGAAGTTTTAAAACTATCGTTTTTTGGAATATGACTGTACATTAAACATTTAACCGAAAATCTAAGTAGAAAAAGGGGCATAATTCTGGTAAAATATGTAACAGAGCTAAGATGCTTGTCACGTGGCTGTGTAATGATGGTGAATATGTATGCCAAGTTTAAAAGCTTTTGGTCAAATGTTATTTGGAATATGACTGTTTTTTCAACATTTTAACTGAACAATTTAAGAAAACTAGAAGGGTGTTCCACCGAACTCTTGTGTCACCTGCTGTGTGCTTATTTCAGCTTGGTTAGTTGCAGGTTAAAGTTTTATGAAAAGGGGCATAACTCAGCCAAATGAGTCAAAGTTATTGGACATGTGTAACAACATTCCTTAGGTTTAGATGAAGATGTGTGTTTCACGAACATAAGTAAAATTCTTTTCAAATTATGACCAAGGTTAGGTTGCAGGTTAAAGTGACGGACAACAGACAAAGTGATCAATCCCTAAGTGTCTGCCATGCTATGCAGACGACATAAAAAGGGTGATAATTCAGGTAAAATACATGACAGAGTAAATATTCTTGTCATATCAAGTTGTGTAATGATATCGAACATGTGTGCCAAGTTTCAAAGCTTTCAGACAATTCGCTTTTGAGAAATGCGGGAAAAACAAAAACTTTAACAAAAACCTTTAACCAAAATGTTTAAATATGTAGATGGATGGACAGACAGACAGACGGACAAAAATCACCAAACCATAAACCTGGATTTGCTATACAAACTAAGAGAGTATGCATATATATACACTTTTGAAACACTTCAACATTATTATTCTACTGACACACAAACAGACTGTATTAAATATAAAAGAAAATATAAAGTTATATAGTAAAATAAGCATTTATTAAAAAAAATTATGACATAACATGGTTTCTGTGGGTGAAATTAAGCCATGACTTTTTTATCGTAATACTTATAGGTTATTAGATTTGTATTGGGATATATGCACGAGTTCTTTAGCGTATTAATATTGCGTGAATTTAGGAGCGCAATATTTATGCGCTAAAGAACAAGTGCACTGGGATATATGCATGAGTTCTTTAGCTTATTAATATTGCGCGACTTTAGGAGCCAATATAATATCCCAATATAAATCTACTAACCTTTTTATTGCATACACATTTTTAAGTTAAAACAATAAAACAGGTTGTAACATTCAATTTTCACCAAAAACATTCAGTTGAAACAAACATATTGCGGTTACATTGTGGGAATTTTCACAATGAAATCAACATTGTTTACATCACGTGACATACTTTCTTTGACATGAACAGAAAAGTGCACCAATCACGAACGAGTATAAATTACACACCCAATATGACTTTACGACACGTCAATATGAGAGAATATTGACGTTTCCTGTTACACTGAAAGTAAACGGAGCTTGTAAATGAACAAGCAATAAACTAGTGAGGCCCTAATCTCTGTGTCTGTATATAGTAAAACATTTAGTCCCAATTGTTTGCATGGTGTATTGTACGATATGTTCAGACACCGCAACTATTTATCTTTATTTAAATCTTTATAGAATGCATGTCAGTAAAGTTAAACTTGGTGTAAAGTGTCGCATTCTTTGTAATGCGAACGAGTTACAGCCACGTAATGTAGCTGACGTCATGTAAACAACAAAACAACATCATGATTTCTCTTATGAATTAATTGCAAACATTAAAAACAGTCTATTAAATTATTTTAGAATTATTTTATTTTTAAAATTTTGTGATTCTTGGTTTCAAGAAACTCATTACTCAATGAGTGATACAAACAGTCTTAATCTGTTTCCCACAGCAATTAAAAGGCTCATTCAGTTCTGAGAACACACCGAGTTGCATCATAATAGCATGAAGTGATGTCATAATACCAGGGTGTGATGTCATAATACCAGAAAGTGATGTCATGATAGAAACAACCAAATGAAAATATGAATGAAGCCTTCTGATTGGTTCAGCGATACAAATTGGACCAATGAAACCAGTTAATTTAAGCTCGTTACATTCTCAGAACACACTGAGGTTTTACTGGACATGGAGTAATAAGGTTCTTGAAACCCAGAAGCATAAAAATCTAATAATTGAATTGAATTGGGTTTTAAGGTGCACCAACACACGAAAGGTTATATGGTGCCTAACAGGCATGAACATGCCAGGGTCATCCTCCATGTACATCGAGATAAAATATGGAAAATAGGCCTAGAACCTTCTCACCCTGAACTGCAGAGTTGCTGCAAATTCTATCGTAGAAACTCTATTTCCGCTGGATTTAAAGAAAAACAATCTCGTCATAGGTATGCTATGTGATAAATAGAATCTTACATTCGTGTATTATAGAGTTTAATAATTAAAACTCGTTAGAAAAAAGATAGGATCATTGTATCCAATTTGTTTATTAAATCAATAATATACAGTCATGAATGTAAGATCCTCGATGTAAGTGAAAAGTAAAGATTATCATTTATACATGTATTTTAAACTCTTAAAAACTGAAAGAAATTATTAGTTGTGTTTCTAAGTGTAGGCATCTGTTATATTTCTTTGCATCTCATTATAAAGCCTGTGTTACCGACACTGAAAAATGTCAATGAGGGAATTGAAGTTTTACAAATTGGAGAATGAATTACCAAAATATCTTGAATGATACGATACCGTAATTTCCCCAATAGTAGCACCCGGGGGCTATACAAACTGCCAAGGGGCGCTCATATAAAATGTATACATGTAGAATTGTTAGTTATCTTTTTTATATAAAAAATCGAAAATGTAATGAATTTTGAAGATTTCTTTTTAAATTATTATTACTTTTGAAAGGACGCTCCTAATACAGGAGGCGCTCTTATTATGTGAAATACGGTAAACACTTTCCTCAGGACTTACGGCAGTCACAGTACCTTTACCCTCATTGTTAAACATGAAACAGTGTTTATCATCAAATTAAACAAATGATGTTGACACAACTCTAATTGACATTACTTTCCCTTGTTTGTCTGACATCGCCTAGGCACGCAGATTTAAGAGCCGAAAGGGCCTTCATTTTTCAACCAATCTTTACCAATCTTTAACAGATTAAATAGAAAACAAAGTAAAACATGTTACAAAACAACTCGCTAGTGGGAATTATTTCCCCGTATGAATTGAATTGTATGTTGTTTAACGGCTCATCAACACAGTATAGGTTATTTAGAGCCGCCCCAGAGAGAGGGGAAGGATACATAGGAATCCGGGAACCTGCCTACTCTTTTTAACGAATAGATTCCTATGGTTCTTTAACGTGCTCGGAGGATAGACCGATACACGGGACCGCCCGGTTTACGTCCCCAGTCGACGGACGAGGCTAAGGGAAAGTGTCTTGCCCAAGAACACACCGACAGAACTTCCCCGTATGAATTCTAGTGTTAACTGAACTGACATTTTGACTGTTGGGACAGTGTATCAGTCGCTTAATGTTTGCAAAATGTGTTTAATGGCGAAGCGTTAGTGTATCCGTTAAACATGCTTTGCGTCCGTTAAATTAATGATATACATGTTCTGTCACAAAAGTCAACATTTCAACACTGGTTAACCAGTTTCTAATGCATGTCATTGCTTTTGACAGTTTTTCTGACAATTGCTTTCAAACAGAACTAAATTACGTCGTGTTTAATGTCACATGACTGGATTTGTGACAGGTTATGCACTATTTAACAGTCCAAATTTTGAACGTCAACCAATCGGATTGCAGGATTATTGACAAGTGCTTTATGATATCACTGTCCCTCAGAAATCTATGATTCGAGCATTATATCACTTTTGCCGAGTTTAATTTATTCGATAATAAACTGGCGCAATTGTGGAATTCTATTTATTCAATTTATCACGTAACTCAGACCTTTACATAGCATCACAAGTGTCTTAACTCTTAACCCGCTAAGCACGATTATAATAGCATTTGTGTCCATTGTAAACCCAGATCAGTCTTGCATAAATGGAATGATCTATAAGAAAGAACAGTTCATATGTAGCGTGCTAAGGGTTAGTATATTTAAGTTATGGATTTATTACACTCTCAGAAGCAATTTTATGTGACAATAATTATTATACAGTGATCATTTCACTGCTGGGATCGATTATTTGGAAATCCTACACGAGATGGTATACGTGTGGTTCTTTTCATGAACGAGCACATATGTGTGATTGAAAAAACAAAGCATGCCTACCATCGGGTGAAGGATTTCCCTATAATCGAACCTAGCAGTTAAATCAAGTCAAATCTAAACGTCACATTGTCATTTTTGTGTTTGAAGTTTGTTATTAATATTTAGTGAATATGATTATTCTGTCACTGAGCAATGATCCCAATCTTTCACCGACAGAAATGTAATACATTTTTGTATAATAAAATAAGTTTTTTTAAAGTATGTAAGTAAGTTTTTTTTATAACAAAAATCATTTTAAGCATAACAAATATAGTGTTAGTGGACATCTAAATAAAATAACATATGCAGTGCCATGCAATATTATGAGTTATAATACTAGCCAACATGTTTAACATAAAAACAATAATTAAACAACTGAATGTCACATTAAAATCTTGCCAAAAGCAAATCAGATATGGTTTTGACTTAAACTGGTTAAAATATACATGATACAAATGTATACACCAACTAGTTTAATTAAAACATTATTTTGTACAGCATTTTGTCACGTTTGAGGATGTAACTCATTAAGTAGCTATCCCGTCAACAGCAGCCCAATTTTACAACATTTGTAGAACGTAACTAAACCTACTGACGACGAGGTATATATAGAACTTACATATTTTGAGAATCCAAACTTTCTAGACACAATATAAATGGTTTTAACCAGCCAGGCCAAAGCCCAAAACTGAAGCTTCGAATTAAGAGTTACCAACTCATAATTCATTTTACGCATACCTATTAATCACGTGTATTTCAAGAACACGTGAATGTATACTTTTAATTGGCAAGTATACGTTATTATATGACCTAAACAGCCAGATAGAGTTTTGATAAACAGGTTTGTAGTTTAATTTTGCCATAATTTGGCAGGTTAGTTTCTTTAAGATTCGTTTTGAATAAAATGTGAGATGTCAAGTTGTTTTAGTAGATAAATATGTTTTTTTGACTTTTGCGACAATATATATCAGCCGTTTAATGGTTTCAAATTTTTAGTGGTGACTCGTTACTGTTAAGGCCAAAAAAAAAAAAAAGTGTGTTTCCTATTGCATGCTCTAAAAAAATAGGGTAGGTCGGTAGACATTTTCTTTCTTTTTTTCCTTTTTTTTTTTTACTTTTATCTCATAAAGATTGTTCAGAAATTATTTTTTTTTTACTTTTTTTTTTATAAATTTTTAATTATTTTTTTTATAAAAAGTTTTAGGGTCGGCCCCTTAAATATAGGGTCGGTCGGGCCACCAGAAACACAGGTATTTTTCTTTTGCCTAAACACAATTTGCGACCATTGAAAGACTGATATACTGCTGTAAAATTTCAATATTGGTTAACCCGTTTCTATAACATTTTAGTGTTTTTGACAGTTTTACTCATGAATGCTTCGAAATAAAACGTGGCGCAGTAGGTAGCGCGGCGGATTTGTAACCGGAGGCCCCGGGTTCAATCCTCCGTGGTGCCACTGAGTTCCGTCGGTGTGTTCTTGGGCACACTTTCCCTTAGCCTCGTCCGTCGGATGGGGACGTAAACCGGGCGGTCCCGTGTATCGATCTATCCACCGAGCACGTTAAAGAACCATAGGAATCTATTCGATAATAAGAGTAGGACAGGTTCCCGGATTCCTATGTATCCTCCCCCTCTCTCTGGGGCGGCTCTAAATAACCTATACTGTGTTGATGAGCCGTTAAACAACATTCAATTCAATATAAAACTAAATGACGTCACTTTTCGACGGTTAGTGCTACATGACTGGACTTGCACTATTTAATAGTAGCAAATATGTTTACGTCAACCAATCGGATTCCAGGATTTCTGTTAAGAGTATTCATGTGACGTCCCATTGGTCTCATATTGGAGGTGATTCTGTTCACCTTTCTGATTCTGTGAGGTCATGTATCATAGTGGACATCATTCTGTTCACCTTTGTGACCCTGTGATGTCATGTAAGTATTAGAGTGGACATCATTATGTTCACCTTTGTGACCCTGTGATGTCATGTCAGTATCAGAGTGGACATCATTATGTTCACCTTTGTGACCCTGTGATGTCATGTATCAGAGTGGACATCATTCTGTTCACCTTTTTGACCATGTGATGTCATGTATCAGAGTGGACATCATTATGTTCACCTTTGTGACCTGTGATGTCATGTATCAGAGTGGACATCATTATGTTCACCTTTGTGACCCTGTTAAGTCATGTAAGTATCAGAGTGGACATCATTATGTTCACCTTTGTGACCCTGCGATGTCATGTATCAGAGTGGATATCATTATGTTCACCTTTGTGACCCTGTGATGTCATGTATCAGAGTGGACATCATTCTGTTCACCTTTGTGACCATGTGATGTCATGTAAGTATCAGAGTGGACATCATTCGGAGCACACAGCTGATCATACATTGTCCCACTGGTCTCAGTTTTTACATCAATCTTATCACTCTCAAGACTGTTAAGCAGTGTTTTATTTTCTTCAGTGTCTGAGTCAATCACGACATTTAAAATACCCTGTTCAGTACCATTAGCATTGGTATGGGTAGCCATGTGCGTGGCTAGATTCTGTTTTTCTTTGTACTCCTTGTTACAGATGTTTTCTCCAGTGTGTATACGCAAGTGTGCCTTGAGGTTCCTCATTTGTGCGAAAGACTTGTCGCAAAACTTGCAAGTAAAAGGACAGTCACCTGTGTGTCTTAATTTGTGTTTTGCAAGATCCCCAGATGCTGAGAAAGCTTTGTTACAGATATTGCATATGAATGGCTTTTCACCAGTATGGGATCGGATGTGCCTTTTTAGTGTAGAATTATCTGCGAATCTCCTGTCGCAAAGTTCACACTTGAAAGGCTTTTCACCAGTGTGTGTACGCAGATGTCGTTTTAGTGATGAATGACCGACAAGCCCCATGCTGCAATATTCACATGTAAATGGCCTCGCTCCAGTATGAATGTTCATATGTGTTCTCAGATTGCAGGCTGCTGTAAATCCCTTATCACAAATTTCACATATGAATGGCTTCTCCACAATTAAATTACCCAATGTTGCAAACTCTGGCATTTGAAGAGGAATTTCTTCCTTACCATCCTGAAGGTCTATCAGTTCTTTATCTCCATTGCTCAGTATGCCGAATTTGAATGGTGACTCTTTTGCATGGCTTCGTATGTGACTGGTTAGGGCAGCTTTTTGCGTAAAACCCCTCTCACAAAAATCACATTGGAAAGGCTTTTCTTCAACATGTGTATAAGAATGAGTTTTAAGATTAGAAGCAGACCGAAATCCTTTGCCGCATGTTTGGCAAACAAATGGGGACTCTCCTGTATGTAACAGCATGTGCCTTTGGAGAACATGACGCCAAGCAAATCCTTTATCGCAAACCTGACATTTGAAGATATTTTCCCTTGTATGAGAAGTCATGTGAGACTTCAGACGGGCAGCAGAGACAAATCCAGTATCACAAACGTCACATAGATATGGCTTCTCCCCAGTGTGCAATTTAGTATGGATTCTAAGTGTGTCCGCGGTTATATAACCCTTACCACATATTGAACATTTAAAGCGCTTCTCACCCGTGTGAACGTGCATATGGGTTCTTAAGTAACACGGTTTCATGAAACCTTTGTCGCAAACTGGACATTGGACAGGCCTTACTCCAGTGTGTAGGTAGACATGGGTCTTGCAATTCGCTTTTGTTGAGAAGCTCTTGGAGCATATCTCACATTTGAAAGGCTTCTCTGCCATATGTACCTGGTTAGGATTGTTCAACGGAGGTGACTGAGTTGCTGCGCACTCAGAAATGTTGTTTATGTTTACCTTTTTTGTAAATTGTGTGTTAATTTCCATAGACTATGAATAATTATTTGTATCACACGTGTGTTAAGTTCCCTCGAGTCTGTAAACTGTTAATTGTCATGGATTTTCATTTCCGATGACTGCTTTAACTATTTTGTTTGTCTTGTGTTTCAGCTTTGGTGTTTCAATGGTCAAACCGATCTAGACGACTTCAAATGATGATACTAGGCTTGACAACATCACTTAATACTGAGCCTCCTGAAATGACTTCTTCTTGGCAGCTGGAAGCATAAACACATGAGCTGATAGGTATAAAAGATTTAATTGTCTGTCCCAATTTCAATGATACAAATATAAATGCTTTACACGTAGTTTTTTACATGTAAATATTAAGATCTTACTTAGTTGACGCTTTAGAAGATGTCAACAAATCTTCGCTTTCTTTTCTACCAAGGCATGTTTGTTTACCCCTAGCTATTATTGTTTTATATATATATATATATATATAGCTATTACAGCATTATATTCTGACTAAGACTGAACCTACCAGGCCATCCTTATATATAGCTATTATAGCATTATATTCTGTACCTACCAGGCCATCCTTATATATAGCTATTACAGCATTATATTCTTAAAAATGTGTTGGTTTGTTGTACTCCGTCTTACTCACTAAAAAGGTCGCTACCCAAGGCAACATTTTTTTTTTAATTTATAAGATTATTACATTTTTAAGGATCGCATTGCAAATCGCACGAAGGCTTTCTTATTATTATTTTTATAAATCATCTACTATTACGACCTGTTTTAATGTTATGTTTTTAGTTTAAAATGGAAAGCAACATTAAAACAGGTCATATGTATAATACAGATTGGACACTGTCTTGTAAAATGCTTTCACCACTTCCAGAGGACTCGATAAAAAAGAAGAAAAAAGGACCTACCTACCTACCCACTTAAAACATCTTGGGTTGGAGCACAGTAAAGCAAACATTTTAAGGATGGCCCCATACAGTTACATCATGTATGAGTCTCTCCTTTTATAAAGAAGGTTGAGTATGCACAACGCCTCAAGGTCACATTTTGCAGCGAAGTTTCTGAGGACATATAACGCAATGCCTGCCTAAACACTCACTGCAGTTCAATATAATAAACCTTTATTACAATACGGCCATGCATAAAACTCACCAAAGATAAGAATATCTAGCTGATTTAGAATTATATTTTTTTGTAAAGACTACCAATTTTTAATTATTTTCTTGAATCCAGTGTTTCTTCTTCTCTTCCGTTTAGTATGTCTGGTTCTAGTTTTGATGCAACTGAATTGGATTATCGCACAAGGAAAAATAAGACCGATAATGTTTGTGTTCATTTTGTACCGGCGGTCGCTTTGTAACGTCAGAATAGGCTTTTAGATCTTCACTACATTACTATAGTAAAGTGCTCAAGCCTCAACCGCGATCTCTTTGAAAAGCTCTACTTGTTAGGGGTCAGTTTCCGTCCAAGCCCAGTTTCCGTCATTCTCATTTAAAAACTGCTTTTACACGGCAAATTAATTGTGCGATGTTACTTACTGACTTACTTGTTTAGCATTGAAGATTGGAAACAGAAGAAAAAAACAAAAAGGAAATAAGCGGTACAAAAACGAAAGGGATTTCTCCGAAAATTGTGTTTAATTCCTTATATGGCGTTGGGGATGCACACGCAAACTGCCATATAATAAATTATTTAAAAAAATAACACTTGTCACATTTTTATCACAATTCAGCAGACGTAGTTAAAACATACCATGGTAATATATTTTAACCAAAGAGAAGCAACTCGTACAACTTATTATTTTATCTTTTTAGATAGCTTTATTTACTGCTGTTATAAATATACTTCATGTTATATATAGTCGGTTCAAAAGCTCGTTAATAGCGTATGTTGTATTGTTGTATGTCTTGCCGACTCAAAATAAAGTTTATCCTATCATATCCTATCCTATACTATCTGTTTGATTTACACAGAGTTATTCATAGTTATACTGTAGTGTAAATTGTCATCGCCGAACATATTACACTGACGTTACCACGCTCATTGTTCTAAAGATTGAAGTGAATCATGGAAAACGCAAACATACACTTTTTACAATGAAATTGTTGAACAGACTTGCAAACCTGTTTTTAATTCATAAAATCTTACTGTATAATGACCTAATTGAGCTGATGGGATCATTGTCGTATCGGGTACGTTAGAAAGGTACAATATTGTTTATAATTAACTATTGTGCTAATGTTCTTAAAAACATATTTAGGCTGCCATAGTTAGTAATAAAATACAAAACGCATTTTCGTAAAACCGGAAGTTGTAAATCATCAAACCCCGCGCAAAAAAAGTAAACAAATATGTAGCTTGTCATTCAAGAAGAGTAGGTCAAATATTTAGACCATCTGCATTCCTTGAAGGTGGCGGCAACTGCTAGCGACTTTTAAAGGGACACACGGCAATCTTTATTTTTTAAAAACTTACGGCGTCCCGCTAGTTTTTCTGTTTAACTTGCATTTGTTTAATCATTAATATTAATTATAAGAACAGTATTAACAATTTGTTTTTGCATATTATTATTTTTTGATATTATTGCACCAATAATATATTAAAATTTATAGTATAATAAGACGAAACAGTGAATACTTAAAATTTTATTTATTTAAATGTAACCCATGGTAACCAGGGAAAAACTAAAAATGATATTGAATGTATAAATTGAGACACTAATTTTAACACTTCCACCTGCTATCTTCACTGCGTGAACGTCGCTGTGTGGGCACTGA
Source organism: Cyrtodaria siliqua (assembly GCA_037043455.1). Lineage (NCBI taxonomy): Eukaryota > Metazoa > Mollusca > Bivalvia > Adapedonta > Hiatellidae > Cyrtodaria > Cyrtodaria siliqua. The sequence goes on from JAWPHD010005114.1 coordinate 153,418, forward strand.
TGTTTGTGTAGGAGTCGTCTTGCTAGCCCTATACGCCATTGCCGCTCTATTCATGTGGAGTGGTATTACAAAACTCTTAGGTCAGCCGATAAGAGTTTAGTAGCTTGAGTGTCATTTGACCGAGAGTGAGGATGTCTCCTGCGTCCCGTCACAGCACCTGAGGCTACCTTGAACTCTTGACGTCAGAAGTTCGCAGGCCGGAACTGAGATCAACCCCACCCAGTAGAAGTAGCAGTATGTAGGCAGTAATAGGGATCGACGCAGCAGCCTATATTTGACTGAAGACCGAAGAGGGGAAGATGTACCGACCATCCTATGGTGTGTGCGGTGCAGGGGTCATACCGTGATGGGTGTGGCCCCGAACTTGGCTACCTAAACTGCACCAGCCCAGTAGTTTGTTAACTCAACCACCTAGAGGATGTCGTCCAGACCCCCCACCTCACCGAAAACCACAGAGCGGTAGCGACAACCACCAACATACGATCAACAAAACCGACAACACAGCAGCACCAGATCAGCCAACATACCCAACGCAGATCATAGTCCAGATTCTATTGTACCCATCTCTTCAAGTTACGTGAGCTATCTTGAACTTGTCGTGTTTGTTGGTGTAGGGACTATAAACCTCAGAACTACACACACACATTCATACACTTCAAGATTGCCGTGCGTCCCTTTAAAAAGTGAATCGATTAAACTTTGTAAACAATGAAAGTTTCATTTCCATGAAGTAACAGAACGTGTTATTGTATTTTGTTTCGGGTACATTTATGTATATTTGGGGGCTCTTCTGGATTTCGATGGTTTTCGATACGTTTCTGTATACATAAATGTCACACGGGTGCCTTTCTGTAGTACCCGGTACGACAATGACCCCATCAGCCCTAGTTAAATCTATCACTCGATGAAAAACACGACCATGATGATGGAAACTGGGCTTGTAAACAAACTGATTTCTCGGTTTTTGCCAGGAAGTAGAGTAAAAATTGTCAGGGTACATACTAGTGTGTTAAAATACACATTTAATGCTCTTTTGAAATGTTTCGAATTGGCGAGCATCAATAGTATATGCAGTTACACAGAAAGTCAGAATAATAAAAAAAAAATGCAAAGGAGCCAATTTATTAGGCTAGGATATATACATTTGTCTGAAAAAATAGTTTATGTTTACATAAGTGACGGAAAGTGGCCCCCGACCAGTGCAGATGTGTGTCAAACTGTAGACTAATGAAAACAAGGCTCATAATTACCTCCCTATGGATACAACTGCAGTAGATCTATTAGTTACAGTTTGCAGAAAACGTGCATGCCTAGCGATTTTAATCATGACAAATGGCGACGTTACAACAAAGGGGAGTAACCTCCGGTATGACTCTCGAATGGGATCAGGACGTTTCAACCCCAAGACATTTCGACCCCATGCAATTTCTTGAGACATTTCAACCCCAGGACGTTTCAACCCAAGCTCTTGGACATTTCGACCCTAAATAATAATGTTATTTTATTTAAGAAATAATAAATAAGTACCTGTGTTTTATCGGTGAATAAAATACAGTTAGGAGTTCGGATGCGTAGTAATTAAATCACGAGTACGTTAGAACACAGACCTAATAACAAAATTAATATGTCTGTGGTTAGAACGAGTGATTTAATTTCTCGCATTCGAACGACTAACTGTATTTTATTCACCGATAAAATACAGGTCCGTATTTATTATTTCGATTCTAACACAACAATTACCCCATTATTTACGCTATTGTTGGGGCACTGTATATTATCTCGGAGGTCAAGGTAATCAGGCAACGATGTTTACAGGCTGTTCCATTGGGCGCACCCGTATGCAAAGTTCTGCGTTTCAATGCACTAGTTTTCACGTGACAAACGATTACGTCATTGCTAACGTCATATAGCTTGCGCTGTATGACGTCAAACGTTCTCACCATGTTCAAAATGCTTATTAATGTTATATGTACATGTGCATATGATGAGTTTATTTCGGGTGTGTGCATAGTTTGGGAGAATGGCAATTTTGTTGTAATTAATATTTCATTAAAATTACTGTTCGGTTTGTCTTCGTGACGTATATTTTACCAAGTGACGTCATGTAACGTGGCGCTTCCAACGGATGAAATATACGCGGGGAATTAATGGAACAGCTGTATTTTATCGTAGAATAACATACCAGTCAGGACGCAAGTGGTTATTTTCTTGCGCATCTCCACTCACTTGACAACTGTATAGGCAACGTTGAAAATAGTTCCCCTCATTGAAAAAACCCTGAAAATCCGCCATTTTGTTGGCTTGAAATGACCGAAAAAATTGAAAAAAATCGAAATTCTTTTATACGCAGACATTATTGCCACTACATCCTCAACTTCAAATTATTTATACCAATGAAAAGAATGTCATAAGTCAAAGAAAACATCAAAATATTTATTGAGTGCTCTCAAATCGAGCTTCAAGCATGCAAAAAAACAGCGATTTTTATGCCGATGTTGTCAATTCAGTCAACTTCGAAAGACTAGCATGTTAATGTCTGAATGTAATGTTATATATTCTGTTAACACGCTATTTCAACAACTTATCTTGTGTCCGAATCCAATCTTTAAAACGACTAGAAAGGCTATATAATCAACATAGTTTGTATTTTCCGTAGCTAACAATTCGATATTGACTCGGCGCAAACACGTTACAGGGGTATTCTCAACGTTACTATTACAGATGATTATGACGTAATACCTAAGGGAAGTAACCCTGTTTAACAAATTGAAGTGCGGATCCAGGGTCGGGGGTGGGGGGATTTTTAAGGAAGGTACGATGTAAGAAGTTTGGAATTACGGTGCACCAGACCGCCAAATAAAAAGCATATGTTGCAAACATGAATGGAAATCCAGGGTACACTTCATTTATATGCAGAATGAGTCTATAATCCGCAAGACATAGAGTTTTCAGCACATTCTACTGTGTGTTTGAGTTGCGTAACTCCGAAATAAATAAAAAAATATAAAAAAAAAATATAAAAATATAATATATATATTAATAAAAAGGGCTCATTTCAACTATTTTCAAATACTGAGATCCTCATTTTTTTAAAATTATTTATTGTAACAAATGGCCTAAGAATGTTTCAACTTTAAAACAACAAAAAAACCAAGCTCTTCATATGCCACCCACTGAATATTTAAATCCCGCTGTCCTATTTTGAACTGCCTCTCTATTTCTCCCACAGCAGATCGGCCTTTTTTTTTGTTGAACCAAGTCATGTTAAATTAAGCCTTTAATGTTCGACATGACCAGCGAATATTATGAAAGAAAAAAATAAGAACACTTCACCATCTCCATACATCCGCCGTAAACCGGTATCGAGCGCTCTCTTTTTTTTTTTGGCCAAAGAAAAGTTTGTGTTTCCTATTTTATGCTCTAAAAAAAATACGGTAGGTCGGTAGGCATTTTTTTTTTTTGGCTGGGGGGTTGAGTGGAAGTGTCTAAAATCTGCAGGACTGAGTTTGAAGCATTCTACTTAACGAAACTCAGTTTAAACTTGAGTCACGAAAACTAAATTATGTGTAATGTGCGAAGCTCCGATTACTGCCCCCACCCACGCCGTCACCATTTCAAATACCTATCCCAATCAAAAAAAAAATTCATAATAAAAGTGCTCCTTTCAACAACAAATAGTGCACCCCTCTGAAGAATGAAGAATAACAAATTTATTGTAAACATCCGCCGTGGCCCAAAAAAAGAAATGGTTTTGTTTCCTATTTTATGCTCTAAAAAAACAACGGTAGGTCGGTAGGCATTTTTTTTGGGAGGGGTGGGGGAAGTGTCTAAAATCTGCAGGACTGAGTTTGAAGCACATTCTACTTACGAAACTCAGTTTAAACTTGAGTCACGAAAACTGAATTATGTGTGATGTGCGCAGCTCCGATTACTGCGCCCCATCCACACCGTCACCACTTCAAACACTTCAAACACCTATCCCCATCAAAGAAAAAAAATCCATAATAAAAGTGCTCTTTTCAACAACAAATATTGCGCCCCTCGGAAGAATGAAGAAAAACAAAGTTATTGTAAACATGGCCTAAGATTATTTAGACTTCAAAAAAATAAAATAGCACTGCCACCCACTGATGATTTAAATATCGCTGTGGTATTGGAACTGCCTCTATTTTATATTGCGCATCAGTTCAAGTCTTTAATGTTAGAATGGTCTGCGAAGGTTTTGAAAGAAAATGTGAAGAAGACGTACATCCCCATCTCCATACATCCTGTGCAGACCCACCCCCTTTTGTTGTGGTGTGTGTTTGTGTGTGTGTGTGTGTGTGTGTGTAGGGGTGTGGGAATGCTACCTCGTGCTTAAAAAGATGTTGACCCCCATCGTGTTATCGCTTTTATCCCCACCCCATCCTCCTATTTTGAAATCATAATTTCCGATATCATAGTGTGCTCTTGTTAACTATTAGGTAAACATTATTATATGAAACGGAGACTCCCACGGGTCACATTTTAAAACAAGTATCCGTTATATGTCGTATATAAATAAAGTACAACTACATTATATCTTAGATGTACTTTTATATAAAAATACAATGCTTCCAGATGACGATATAAGTCTGGTGATCTTACCCTCCATAACATCGCAAGACGTGTGATCATATGTAGCCTACATGCATTCCAAAAACCAGACCAGATTTGAAAGAAGAACCCAAACTTGCACACAAAAAAAACGGTTTCGTAAAATGACCCCGTAAAATACAACAACAACAAACTCAGCGGGCTAAACTTGTTTTTGCTCGTCAATTACTTATTTCAAAAGTTACATGCCACCCATTACTAATATCACTAATCATCGATCCGCCTCTGACTTCTAGTTCAGTTATTAAACAATTTCAGACATATAACAAAGAGATGTGAAACTGTAAATTTCAATACTAAATACTTTGAGCAAATAAGAATTCGAAAACTTCACTTGGTAACTTGAAAGGGTAACCACGTGATGTTTAGCTACTACACCGGTTGATCGGAAGTTTCCTATCTCCTAGTTATTAGATCTGTGTATGATTTTAAATAAAATATGCAGAATCGATGCAGGACTTAAAAGTTTCTGTATACTTTGTTGAAGAAACGATTTTTTTAAAAATAGAGTCCCGATCTTTCTGCCACCTAATCAATACAAGCATAGATCCCCTAAAATCAGGAAAGTTGGTGATTTGCCCTGAATAATGGTGTGGAAATCAGCGTCTTTACGTTCCCGGCCACGGAGGCGCATATTTTTTTTTTATACGTTATACTTATATTTGAACAAACTGTATAGTCTATAGCCAAAGGCTTGCATTAATTTATGATAGAATAGACATATAGAGAGACGAAGAGATAGTGTTATTATGTATATATAGTAATGGCTCTTTACTATAACATATACTTAAACTCATATGCTCTATATCCTTCTTTACTATCGCAATGCAAGCCTGTGGGTTGATTCATTAATAAAGAAAACATGTCGATAGAATTATGTTCAGTGGTTCTTGGAAGTTTTTTTTTTTAATAAGGTTTCGACCTTTTATATCAATAGCCGCCATAATGGATGTCGCGCTGACCCAATTTAACAATGACGAAGTGTGGTCCCAATATGGTTGTCAGCTTACAACAAAAAAGCGACCCCTCAAAAACACACAAAACACACAAAAAAACGTTCAATGTCAGAGTTTTTCTCGTAATTTATTTATTTCAGAAGTTACGCAGCACCTATTCACAAAACCTGAATCCGCTTCTGGATTGGCCATGAAAGTAGATCAGTGGGTGCGTTCAGGGTTCTCGCATCGATTACTCTCACCGTCGGTTCGCCGATTTAACCAATCTTCTCGCAACTCTACAGCTGAGGTAGTATCAAATATTACCATCGGTGGCCATAGGTAACCCAACGTTAACCAACGTGGTTGCCCATGGGATATCCCTGAACACTGTGTAAGCTGGAGGCCTGGGTATTGTGATCATTTCTGCTCGACTAATTGCAAAATCCCTTTATGCATGACAAAGTTACAGCCCGGACAAGATCGGACTGCATGGACTGCATGACCTCTAAGTGTGACATTTGATCTGGGACCTGGGTATTGTGATAACTTCTGCCAAGTAATTCCATTAATGCAGGACAAAGTAACAGCCCATACAGGTTCGAACTGCATGACCTCTAAGTGTGACCTTGACTTTTGAGCTAGAGTCCTGGGTGTTGCGCGCGACATATCATCCTCTTATGGTGATCGTGTGTGCCAAGTTATTTCAAAATCCCTCTACGCATGGCAAAGTTATAGCCCGGACAAGATCGGACCGAGGCACGCAAATACACCGAAAAGCCATGAGACAACTATGTCGAGCTCTCCGACAATATAACCCTTACCTTTGACCTTCTAACAAAAAAATAACTAATAGGGGAGGTTGTGACCTTGAAATTTGAAAGCCGACAACTTGTTTTTCCTGTCCCTTTAAACTGTAGCTTATTCTGAGATATGAAATCAAATGTTTTATATCCTGTTAGGTAAAATTGGGACATCTACCTCAGAGAGAAACGAGATGGAGTTTTTCATCAGACATGCCTATGCCAGGGAATGAACCCACATGCAGAGGTCTGCAGCAATAGTACTGGCACTAGGCCTTATCCACTTTGCTACCAAGATGGTGCTACACTCTGGATAAGCTCTTAGTATATATTAAAGAGACACATGCCAATCTTACAAGAACATTACTACTTGATGTATTAATTCCATTCAATGTTTACCTTTAATAACGCACGAATGTCAAATCATTTTATTATAATCTAAATATAATAATTCCAGACACTGGAAGAAATCAAAATTGCCATGTGTTTCTTTAATGATGTTCATTATATAACATTCATGGATTTTTTTGCAGTCTATGAATAACATGAGGTCAATCACCTTGAAGCTCTACCGATAGGTTTTTCATAGCTAGATCAGCATTCCTGTGAAGTTTCATGAAAATCCTTCAAGTAGTTTCAGAGGAGTAGTCGCTACAAGTTTTCATTATATAACTCTATGTAAACAAAGATGGCCGCTGGCATGTTTAACATCAAATCAAAATAATTTTTGACAAGGATCAACATCATGTCATACTGATCATTTTCGAAAAGTCCCATATCAATATCACTTATAGTTTTCAAGAAGTAGTCGCTTTAAAACTGTATTTTGAAAATCTATTTTAGCTACGGTGGCCATCTTGAAATTCTGACCGACCTGAAATTTTGCTAGGATCAATTAGACATCAAGAGCAACATTCCTGTGAAGTTTCATGAAAATCCATCGAGTAGTAACAGAGGAGTAGTCGCTACAAGTTTTTACTAGATAACTCTAAACAAAGATGGCCGCTGACAGCCGGGTTTAACATCGAAGCAAAACGATTTTCGACAAGGACCAACATCATGTCATGCTGATCATTTTAGAATAAGTCCCATATCAATATCACTTAAAGTTTTCAAGAAGTACTCGCTACAAAACTTTTTTTTTGAAAATCTATTTTTAGCTGTGGCGGCCATCTTGAATTTCCTCCGACCAACCTGAAATGTTGCTAGGATCATTTAGACATGAAGAGCAACATTCCTGTGAAGTTTCATGGAAATCCGTCGAGTAGTTTGAGTTTTTACTAAATAACTCTATGTAAACAAAGATGGCAGCCATGTTTAATGTAAAATCAAAACGATTTTCAACAAGGACCAACATCATGTCATGCTGATCATTTTAGAAAAAGTCCCATATCAATATCACTTAGAGTTTTCAAGAAGTAGTCGCTACAAACTTGTTTTTTAAAAATCTATTTTTAGATTTCCTGGATTTCACATCAACATGAATTTTTGCTAGGATCAGCTAGACTTCATGGGCAACATTTCTGTAAAAGTTTCATGAAAATCCATTCAGTAGTTTCAGAGGAGTAGTCTCTACAAAAAAAGTTTACGGACGAACTGACAGACGGACGACGGACACCGCACCACGGCATAAGCGCTGCTGATCTCTGATCAGTAGAGCTAATGATAACAAAGCAATCCAAGCATGTACCCCGACACAAACATTCTGAAGAAATGTTTTTTTGTTGTTTTTTATAATACTTTATTTATCTTCAATGAAGTACAGGTAAACACAACTTGGCTTCCATAACTTGCAATATAGACTGGCAACTCTGGATTATCTTTCAACATAGACTGGCAACTCTGGACCGGTCCTGGAAAAGATAATAATAATACTGGTAGATGGAACTCCTTAGTATGCGTAATATCCTGTAATTTGTATCCTGTAATTTGATGGATATTTTTTTGCTACAAATCTACTGCTAAATTATTTGGAATTGAATACTTTCTAGACGCATATTAATTTATTTTGAAGACGAGAAACAAGATGCATAAGTGGTCCTGTATCGTTCTATTTGCTATACAAATCTGGTGGAAATCAGTTAAAGGGGTTGATGCACTATTTTCAAACACTATTTACTTAATATGGCTCTGAACAACTTGAAAAAAACAGAAAGAATTGTCAAAATGCCATGAAAAACAAAGGAGATATGACCTTTTGAAAATTTGCAAAGAACATAAATGGAGGCGGCCATCTTTGAACGATGACATGATCGTGCCATTTTACCATATATGGCATATTGACAAAATGTCATTTAAAGCAAAGAAAATTACGGCAAATAAAAAATTATCATACAATTTATACATTTTACATCTGTATATTTATTTTTAATCAATTTGCAGTGATTTTCTTTGCTTTAAAATGTTTTTTTGTCAATATGCCTTATATGGTTAAATGGCGCGATCACGTCATCGTTCAAAGATGGCCGCCTCCATTTATGTTCTTTGCAAATTGTAAATAGGTCATATCTCCTTTGTCTTTCATGGCATTTTGATAATTCATTCAGCTTTTTCAAGTGAAAATAATGCATCAACCCCTTTAATGATGGACAACTACAAGCAGGACTTTTTTTCCTGCTTCCTGCTATCAGGCTACGGGCCGAAATTCGGCTAGGTATTTTTTCACAAGTTTGTTCACAATTAAAAACAAGAGGTCAATGTGCTTGAAGCTTTAATTACTGATAGTTTTTGATAGCTAGATCAGTATTCCTGTGAAGTTACATGAAAATATGTCGTTATATTTTTAGCTTTAACGATCATCTTGGATTTCACATCAACATGAATTTTTGCTACCAGGGCTGTCTTTCTACCATGGGGGAATGGGTCCGGGTCCCTCAGAGGGGGGAATTTTCGCGTCAATTTCAGTAAAAGGGGGAATTTTGCATGAAAGTTCAAACATCCACAACACATTATGATATCATCAATATAAAATGAAATCATGCTGATTAAATAGATATATAACACGAAATAGACAAATAAAGCAAGGACTTAAGCATACAATAACACAATTTTATTGTTGTTTATGCCAACCAATATACATTTAACAATAAATGGGTTCAAAACAGACTTGAAAAATATGTATGTTGACTAGCTGTAAGAGTTAGACTATGTTCAAAAAGTACCAATGACAGTTATGTCATTTACTTTGTTCTACTTTCTTCAACACAAGCACAATTAACACTTAGTTCTCTTAACATTCTAGCCTTCTGTCTTTCAGTTTATTTTTTTTTTTTATTTTTTTTTTTCAAGTGGGGGATTTTGACACTGAGGTGGGGGAAAAAAATGATACTTTTCAGGTGGGGGACTGGGGCCGAATAACGGCCCCAAAAACAGCCAAAAGACAGCCCTGGCTACAATCAACTAGACTTCATTGGCAACATTTCTGTAAAGCTTCATGAAATTCCATTCAGTAGTTTCAGAGGAGTAGTCGATCAAAAAAAAACAACAACAGACGGACGAAAATTTAGGAAGTTCCAGTGTTTGGGCATGGCATTCATACTCAGTCGAGTCAATGATTCCGCGTGGTGTTGGGGGTGGAGGGGATCTAAAGTGTTAAAAAAAGGATATTTATAATCATAGATATGTTTATAAAAGAAAATATTTGATATCATTATATAAAAAAAATTGCCTTTGCGTGGCATACCCCACCCACAGGTTTTATACAGTGAATTACATTTTGCAAACAGTTTTCAATTCATCCGTCCAGGAATGTATAAAAAACAACACACTATTTTTAAAAAATGTTTTGTTTTTTTTATACATTTGGTACCTGAATATGTTGAAGCTATGTATATAATAAACAAACAGATATACATTACAGTTCCATGTCACAGATAAGCCTCCCCCTTAAGTCAACCCGGACTGTGCATTAATTATACAAAACGAATTGAATTGAATTTTATAGTTGCACCAACAGCTGTCATATGGCGACTTTCCAGCTTTCACTCGTGGAGGAAGACCCCAGGTGCCCCTCCGGGCAATTTTCGTGCACGTGCGGGCACCTGGGTACAACCACTGACATTCCGCAAGCCAGCTGGATAGCTTCCTCACATAAAGATTCCTATGTCCCTGAGGGATCGAACCTACAGTGGTGAGGAGCAAGTGATTTCAAGTCAGAGACTCTAACCACTTGGCCACGGATGCCCCTTATACAAAATGAAGGGTCACTGGGTGTGTTTATATATGCACACATACATACAACAATTATACACAGAGTTCAATCAATATCCTAAGCCTGTGTACTACATATCCTAGTTCAGTTGTACAAAAAAATCAACGCAAACAAGCTACTCTAGCACAGTAACATTCAAAGAATCTGAAAAAAAAAGAAGTTAATTTTCAAACAATTTTCTAATTTTAAAACTTGCGAATTTTGACACTGGCTATAGCATCTGCAGTAAATGAACATTAAAATATATTGTAAATTACAAATAACTAAAAAAATAATTATGAAACAATACTGATGTCAAATTTTAATCTAAAGTAGATCTATAAACAAGTTTAATGACCAGTCTCCACAAAAATGGCGAAAAAAAAGGTTGCAGCTGTGTGGACTGTAAACAGAACAGTGCACCGCGAACGTACTGTTATAACTGTTAGATGCCCCCTAACACGATTTACACCAACTGTGTTCAAGTTATTGCCAAATAACAAATATCACGCCAAAACCATCAAAATAGTACTTATATAAATCGCAAATAAATATTGATGTGTTTCTTAGAATTAAATATTTCCAAAATGAACTGAAATATCGCTTTTTTGACCAAGAACTACGGGAATTCGACCCAATGTGAAAAAAATGGCTAACCATACAAGCAGGCAGGAACAAAGAGACCGATTTTTTAAATTTTAGCGCATTTAAAAGTTATTAAACAATCGTGAACAACTATACAAATTTCAACCAATCAACGATTTGTAAAAATTGCGCCTTTTTACTAAAAATATTTCGCGAAAGGCCTCCCAAACCGCCCATTTCGGGTCTCACGTCCAGCAGCCAAATTTCCTGCATTTTTGACAAAATCAGCTGTTCGCAGGTCCGTCATTTAACACCAGTTACAACGAAAGTATCCAACATAACATGATACTTACCATTTTATTTTGCTTAAACTCCTCATTATAACACTTTATAACATTCCTTGTTGGCCATATTCTGATAAAATCCTCTCAAATTAGAAGAAAACGTTGACCCGAAGTGTCACTTTTCAAACAAAATGGCGTCTTCCTTTCCTGAGGTTCCGCATGGGGGTATTTTTCAAATATCGAATACGTTATAAATAGTTTACCGAAATACTGTTAGTTCGATTGTTTTAAATGGGTGATATGTTAAACAATATTGTTTTTAACTCACACACTGTTGGCCAGTTCAATCCCTAATTTCGAGATCATCAATTTACATGGTTCAGAATGTTCACACTGCATATTTCAGCCATTTGGGCTGATTAACGAACTTTCCGTTAGTGAGGTTGGTTCATTTTGTGCGCCCATTTGGTGTCAACACAGATTTTCCTAATATTTTCAGAAAACGTAGTCGAGGTATCGGACTATCTAATTCCAAAATATTAGGAAAATCTGTGTTGACACCAAATGGGAGCACAAAATGAACTTTTGACAATAAAATGGATTTAAAAAACGGCAAAATTTAATAACGAACGGCGTTCATCACAATAATGACAAGTAAAGAATTTTGAGACATTTATTCAACAACTACATCAAAGAACATTATATAACACATGAACATGCACACTTTTGACGTTTTTAATACAGTCACTTTCGATCTATAGTGTGTTTTATAAGGTCATACACATTTCAATTAAACAGCACGTGACCCGATAATGGGACTATTTTGCGTCAAACTACTGTGGTGAAATGAGTAGAACACTTAGGTCTATGCACGTGTTTACGTTCCCGTGCGTCCTGACTGTACAGCTGTCTCCCTTCTTTGTGTATATGAAAGATTGCAGAGGTCGTGTTAGAATTGAATGTATTTTTGTATTTTGTAATACCATTTACCAGTATCAATTGTGTGAGTTCTCTGAACAATCTCATATGGCATAAGATGTAGTTTTGCTTTCTTATAAAATATAGTATTTCTTATATCAACATTTTTATTTTGACTTTGTAATCTGAGAAATTGCACGGGATTGCACTTACGACCTTATGTCATTAAATAATCGGAAAGGAATAGTTTCGTCAAAAAATTGTATCTGGCAGTTACGACCTTTTAAAACATGATAAAAGTGATTATTAAACCCACAGACATATTAATAACTTATTAGGTCTGTGTTAAACCACTGTGTCTTTTAAACGGTGACTATTTAATGCAAAACTGTTGATCGAAATGGGAACCGGCGTTTAATGAAAACATTAGAATAAGTTAGAAAATGCTGCTGTATCTTTTGTAATTAAATCTCACCGATGCATGCTCTTATTATTAATTTAAATTAATAATAATGGTAACGTAACATACAAATATATGTAAGTATGTTGAAACAAATAAATATTTTTCAAATTAACTGTTGTAACAATTATAAAAGTTAATATCCGAGAACTCTGAGTTGTTTAAACTAATGAAACGAAAACAAACATTGACACATATTCCTACTGAACCTCTAAAACCTTACATTGTATGCTACGCACCCTCTATATCCTTACATACTATATCGCAATACCCTCTATATCCTTATATACTATACCGCAATACCCTCTATATCCTTATATACTTTATCGCAATACCCTCTATATCCTTAAATACTATATCGCAATACCCTCTATATCCTTATATACTATATCGCAATACCCTCTATATCCTTACATACTATATCGCAATTACCCTCAATATCCTTATATACTATATCGCAATACCCTCTATATCCTTACATACTATATCGCAATACCCTCTATATCCTTATATACTCTATCGCAATACCCTCTATATTCTTATATACTATATCGCAATACCCTCTATATCCTTACATAATATATCGTAATACCCTCTATATCCTTATGTACTATATCGCAATACCCTCTATATCCTTACATATTATATTCCAATACCCTCTATATCCTTACATAATATATCCCCATACCCTCTATATCCTTACATACTATATCGCAATACCCTCTATATCCTTATATACTATATCGCAATACCCTCTATATCCTTACATAATATATCGTAATACCCTCTATATCCTTATATACTATATCGCAATACCCTCTATATCCTTACATATTATATTCCATTACCCTCTATATCCTTACATAATATATCCCCATACTCTCTATATCCTTACATACTATATCGCAATACCCTCTATATCCTTACATACTATATCGCATTTACCCTCAATATCCTTATATACTATATCGCAATACCCTCTATATCCTTACATACTATATCGCAATACCCTCTATATCCTTATATACTCTATCGCAATACCCTCTATATTCTTATATACTATATCGCAATACCCTCTATATCCTTACATAATATATCGTAATACCCTCTATATCCTTATATGCTATATCGCAATACCCTCTATATCCTTACATATTATATTTCAATACCCTCTATATCCTTACATAATATATCCCCATACCCTCTATATCCTTACATACTATATCGCAATACCCTCTATATCCTTATATACTATATCGCAATACCCTCTGTATCCTTACATATTATATTCCAATACCCTCTATATCCTTATATATTATATCCCCATACCCTCTATATCCTTACATACTATATCGCAATACCCTCTATATCCTTATATATTATATCGCAACACCCTCTGTATCCTTACATACTATATCGCAATACCCTCTATATCCTTATATACAATATCGCAGTACCCTCTATATCCTTACATATTATATTCCAATACCCTCTATATCCTTATATATTATATCCCCATACTCTCTGTATCCTTACATACTATATCGCAATACCCTCTATATCCTTATGTATTATATCCCCATACCCTCTATATCCTTACATACTATATCGCAATACCCTCTGTATCCTTACATACTATATCGCAATACCCTCTATATCCTTATATATTATATCCCAATACCCTCTATACTACATACTATATCACAATACCTTCTATATCCTTATATATTATATCCCCATACCCTCTATATCCTTACATACTATATCGCAATACCCTCTGTATCCTTACATACTATATCGCAATACCCTCTATATCCTTATATATTATATCACCATACCCTCTATATCCTTACATACTATATCGCAATTCCTTTTATATCCTTATATATTATATCCCCATACCCTCTATATCCTTACATACTATATCGCAATACCCTCTATATCCTTACATACTATATCGCAATACCCTCTATATCCTTATATATTATATCCCCATACCCTCTATATCCTTACATACTATATCGCAATACCCTCTATATCCTTACATACTATATCCCAGTACCCTCTATATCCTTACATACTATATCCCAATACCCTCTATATCCTTACATACTATATCCCATACCCTCTATATCCTTACATACTATATCCCCATACCCTCTATATCCTTACATACTATATCGCAATACCCTCTATATCCTTACATACTAAATCCCAATACCCTATATATCCTTACATACTATATCCCAATACTCTCTATATCCTTACATAATATATCCCATACCCTCTATATCCTTACATATTATATCGCAATACCCTCTATATCCTTACATACTATATCCCATACCCTCTATATCCTTACATAATATATCCCAATACCCTCTATATCCTTACATGATATATCCCAATACCCTCTATATCCTTACATATTATATCCCATACCCTCTATATCCTTACATACTATATCCCAATACCCTCTATATCCTTACATACTATATACCAATACCCTATATATCCTTACATACTATATCCCAATACTCTCTATATCCTTACATAATATATCCCAATACCCTCTATATCCTTACATATTATATCCCATACCCTCTATATCCTTACATACTATATCGCAATACCATCTATATCCTTACATACTATATCGCAATACCCTCTATATCCTTACATACTATATCGCAATACCCTCTATATCCTTACATACTTTATCGCAATACCCTCTATATCCTTACATACTATATCCCAATACTCTCTATATCCTTACATAATATATCCCAATACCCTCTATATCCTTACATATTATATCCCATACCCTCTATATCCTTACATACTATATCGCAATACCCTCTATATTCTTACATACTTTATCGCAATACCCTCTATATCCTTACATACTATATCCCATACCCTCTATATCCTTACATACTATATCCCAATACCCTATATATCCTTACATACTATATCGCAATACCCTCTATATCCTTACATACTTTATCGCAATACCCTCTATATCCTTACATACTATATCCCAATACTCTCTTTATCCTTACATAATATATCCCAATACCCACTATATCCTTACATATTATATCCCATACCCTCTATATCCTTACAAACTATATCGCAATACCCTCTATATCCTTACATACTTTATCGCAATACCCTCTATATCCTTACATATTATATCCCATACCCTCTATATCCTTACATATTATATCGTAATACCCTCTATATCCTTACATATTATATCCCATACCCTCTATATCCTTACATACTATATCGCAATACCCTCTATATCCTTACATACTATATCGCAATACCCTCTATATCCTTACATACTATATCGCAATGCCCTCTATATCCTTATATATTATATCCCCATACCCTCTATATCCTTACATACTATATCGCAATACCCTCAATATCCTTACATATTATATCCCATACCCTCTATATCCTTACATACTATATCGCAATACCCTCTATATCCTTACATACTATATCGCAATACCCTCTATATCCTTACATACTATATCGCAATACCCTCTATATCCTTATATATTATATCCCCATACCCTCTATATCCTTACATACTATATCGCAATACCCTCTATATCCTTATATACTATATCCCAATACCCTCTATATCCTTACATACTATATCGCAATACCCTCTATATCCTTACATACTATATCGCAATACCCTCTATATCCTTACATACTATATCGCAATACCCTCTATATCCTTATATATTATATCCCCATACCCTCTATATCCTTACATACTATATCCCAATACCCTCTATATCCTTATATACTATATCCCAATACCCTCTATATCCTTACATACTATATCCCAATACTCTCTATATCCTTACATACTATATCCCAATACCCTCTATATCCTTACATACTATATCCCATACCCTCTATATCCTTACATACTATATCCCCATACCCTCTATATCCTTACATACTATATCGCAATACCCTCTATATCCTTACATACTATATCCCAGTACCCTCTATATCCTTACATACTATATCGCAATACCCTCTATATCCTTACATACTATATCCCATACCCTCTATATCCTTACATACTATATCGCAATACCCTCTATATCCTTACATGATATATCCCAATACCCTCTATATCCTTACATATTATATCCCATACCCTCTATATCCTTACATACTATATCCCAATACCCTCTATATCCTTACATATTATATCGCAATA